>APFE030388275.1:0-11882 GCA_000404065.3 Pinus taeda | reverse complement strand
CTGAGTAGTATCAGTAGGCACAACAACAGGGGTCTGTGTGGTATGCACCATGATATCCCAGACTTCTGCCTCCTCAAAGATACTCTGCATTCTTTCCTTCCAAACGCTGTAATTTGTATGCCCATCCAACCTATCCTCCACCCTCAATCCCAATGACATCCTGCTGTCCTAAAACTGAAAAATAGCACTGCTGTAGTAAAGATAAAACTATTGTTTGTGAAAAATCAGCTTGCTGGAATTTTCTGAGTGAAAAATCAGCAGCTGTAATTTTTCTCCTTTGTTGTCTCAAACTGTACTTCATCACTCAAGCTCTGATACCATGTAGAAATTTATGTTTTCCCACCCCGGTTTTCAGTTTCTCCTTATTTCTCCCATATAGTTAAATACCATTTCCCATAACCATACATTTAACAACTGAATTTTATTTTTATTTTTATTTATTTATTTATTTTTTTTCTGAAAACACAAATTCTGGAAATTTTACAGAATGCTGGAAATTGCAGAAATAAAAATCAGCAATAACAAACATCCATTAAAACACATTTAAACACAGAGATTTTGGTCAATGTGACCCTGGAAAAAACCCCTACAGCTTTTGGGGAAAACCAGTTTGTGAGCTCTTCTTTATTTCTGGAAAATGCCTTTTACAGTGAGAAAATTTTCAGCAAAACAAATTTTTTCAGCGAACAACTTCTCTCATTTTTCAGCTTCACAGTCAAACTGAACCTGCTGTACTGATGTACGAACCGTACGGATGTACGGACAGACCTCGGTTTTCGTGCAGAAAATCGCCTCCTTGAAATTCGTGCCCAAAAATCAGCCTTTTACTGTTTGCTCAGCAAAAATCTATCTTTTACTACTTGTTCTTTCAACTATACGGATTTTCTGAAGCGCTGCCTTGGAATATGTGCCAAGCTGTTGCCTCCTCCTTCCTATCCAGAAATCTCCCTTGCTCTCTTGCTCTCTTTCTCCCAATCTGCTCATGAAAGAATGAATGATCTTTTCCTCATTTTCCTCACTTAATCCAACCCTAAGTGACTTTTGGGTGATTCCTAAATCCAATGGCTAAAATAGATTCAGATCTATGGTTGAGATTAAATGCTTATTTAAATCTCACTTTCTATTTTTTAATTCACCCCACTTTAATAAAGACCCACTTAGTCATTTATTTCCAAAGTCACTTTTCCTTTCTAATTTTTCATTGACTTTATAAAAGTCACTTTAAAATTAGACTTAGTAACTTTATCACTTAAAGTCACTTTTAAATTAGATTTAACTTTATAAAAATTATAAAGTCACTTTAGGAGAAAAATTAAAATCTTTTGGACACTTTTCCCTAGGCCAAAGATCAAAGCCTAAGGGAACCACCTGTCCTTCGGTACCAAATTTCAACAAAAATATCATCTCCATCATATGAGCTGTCCAAGATGGAGTTTGGCCCTAGTTGCCAAATTTAACATTCCCTCCCAACTAAGGAGAACTCCACCTGCCAAACCATCAACCAATCTGTACCATCTCTGACATCCCTGCTCTGCGGGACTATGAAGAAATAATGATGAAGAAATGATCGAGAATGTGTCATACCACTCTCCACTGACCCGAAGTCAGTCTCCATTGATCCTAGATCAATATCAAACATCCTAGCATAGGGAGTATGGTAGTACACGATGCGTCCATCGGCAGTACTATGGTCCCTATCCTCATTTCCCTACTCATTGGCCAGATGAGAGGTACTTCTCATGAGTCCCAGACTGCATGGGTAGGATGAATCGGCAGGAGAAGGTGAACCACTCATCCTGCTCATATGCCATAGGAGAAGGTGAACCACTCATCCTATGCATATCTCAACTATCATGGGGTATCACAGGGGAAGGTGAACTACTCACCTTGTACATCATGCACCACTAGGGGAAGGTGAACCACTCACCCTATAGTCGCTCATCGCTCCAAGAAGTACCCCAAGCACCCTAGAGCTCATAGAGCTCAATATCCAACTCAAACGGGACCCTCATAGGAGGGTCTGTCCACGACTCCAAGTTGTTCACGGAAGGTTGAGAATTTGAATATCTGCGACTTGATCATCAGTCCCAATACGACTGAGCCTTATTGCTCCCCGTTGTACCATATCCAGGATAAAGTGGTACTTGATATCAATATGCTTGGAGCGGTCATGAAACACGAGATTCTCAGAAAGATGAATCCCACTTTGGTTGTCGCAATAGATCACGATGATATCCAGCACATGTCCAAACAACTCACTAAAGAGATTCCTCAACCAAACAACTTCACAGGAGACCATACTAGCAGCAATATATTCAGCCTTAGCGGTGTTCAAAGCAATCGATTTCTGCTTCCTGCTCATCCAGGATATTGAAGCAAAACCTAGAGAGAAGCAACATTCAAATGTGCTCTTATGATCCACCACATTGCCAACTCAGTCAACATCAGAATAACCATGGAGCCTCACATTCCCGACAGTGTATCTCTGTCCATAGGTGATTGTGCCTTAGAGATATCTCAAAAGATTCTCGGCAACAATCCAATGTATGTGATGGGGCTCGACCATAAATTGACTCAATGTATACACTACAAACCATATGTCTGGATGGGAGTTCATCAATAACATCAGGGCCCCCACGAGTTGACGATACTCAGAAGGATTTCTCAAATTGGGCCCAACAACACTTCCGCATAACTTCTTGAAGCTAAGTTCCATCGGAGTAGTCACGTACTTGCAGTCCACCATCCCAAACCTTTCAAGTAGCTTCGCAATGTATTTTCCTCGAGAAACGAAAATCTCATCTGGCTTTTGCCAGACCTCCAACCCTAGGAAATAATGCATCAGTCTTAGGTCCTTCATCTTGAATTCAGAAGCTAGCTCACTCTTACATTGATGAATGAGAGGGTCTGCACTTGTTAGAAAGAGATTGTCCACATAAAGTACCAAGATGAGAGGTCTATCATTCTCAACCTTAAAGTAAAGGTTCGGATCAACTTCACTTCTTGTAAATCCTAGTTTCATCAGATAGCTGTTGATCCTCTTATACCAAGCCTGGGGAGCTTGCTTCAACCCATAGAGGGATTTCTTCAACTTGCATACATGTGTCTGATGATCTTGAACTTCAAACCCCTTGGGTTGTCCTACATAGACATCCTCCTTAATTGAACCATGCAAGAAGTAGACAGAAGAGGACACAATATTTGGCAGATGCCATGGAAAAACCCCAATGTGGGGAAACCCTTTGATCAAGTCTTCTTATTATTCTTCAAAAGTTTAGCAGAGAGAGTACAATATACAAAATTCACTTGCCCAATCACAGTCGAATCTGTCTAGTCAAACTGCAGTCAACAAGATGCCTTAATCAGAAAGTCAATGCTGATCAGCTTAGCAGAATTGCACCTCCAAATCAGCTCGGTCAAACCCAGTCAATTTGGCCTCCAAGGATGGTTCGAATCAGCCCAAAACAGTCTCAAAAATATCAGTCAAACTTGGTCAATGCGGAGTCAAGCCTACGATCAACTTCTTTGCAGTCAATGTTGGTGAAACAACTCAGGATGCCTTGATTTCTGTACCCAGAAATGCGGCCCTCCCAAACAAAATTTCTGCAAGAAAAATCGTAGTCAAACAAGGTCAATTGGTGCTCGGTTAACGTTGGTTAACCCTTTTGCAATTCGATCAATGCAATTCACAGACTGTCCTTTGCACGTGTGGAGAGAGGCTGCCCAAAAATCTGTACACCCAATTAGATGAGGAGAGAGAGAGATATGTGAGTGATGAATGATGTCCAAATGAGGTATTTGCTCCTATTTATATGCAACATTGAGGGTGAAGAGACACGTCTTTTGGGCTTCTAAGCCTACATTAGATTGTTGGCCGACCTTGAATATTTGTCCATAGAAGAAATAAATTCATAATTCCATTTATACATGTCAGAATGAGATGATCTTTAGAACAATCCTAGACCTCTCAGAAAGAGGAATCAAACAAAAATATCATCTCCATCATATGAGTTGTCCAAGGTGGGGTTTGGCCCTAGTTGCCAAATTTAACAAAATGATTGTTTTCTATTGGACCATTTTTCTATACAGGTCAAAGTGACACAGGTACTACAACCCTAATTAGGGCACTATACAATGACACAAGAAAATGTCTATCCATTGGACCATTCATCCTAATTCAGGTCAAAGTGACACAGGGACTACAACCCTAATCAGGTCACTTTACAACGGCACAGGAAGAATGTTTGTTCAAGATGATGTTTAATCCATCAAGCCATTCTTCCTATACTGGTCACATTGACACAAGGATAATGTCCCTATACTAGTCAAGTCAGACAAGAATGTTGAAGTTTGGCAGCTCAGGGAGAAATTCCCTCCTTGGGGAAGTCCTCCTCACCCTCTGGAGACCCTACTAGCCCTTGGAAGAATTTAATTTGTTCAAGGAAAAATTATTATTTTAATGTGGAACCATGACAACACAAAAAAGTTCAGGTCGACCTGGAAGAGGAAATTCGTCCACCAAATCCACACATAAATACAATTTGCTTGACATCACTTGGAGGCATCTCACCAGGCATCATTTATGCCTTGGATGGTTCGATCTAGTCCGAAAATTGCAGGTCCGAGTTCACATGTTCGAAGGAGAGAGATAGTGTTTCTGTTGACTGAGTTTGACTTCTGATTTGGGACTGGTTTGACTTGCTTTGACTTTGGTTGACTTGGGCTACTTTGACTTATTTCTAATCTATTCTTGGAGACTGAATTTAGGAGGCCGTTAACCAAAATTCTGGACATGCGTTGATCATCTTTGATTTTTGTTCCAAAGCTAAGGTTTTCGCACGTCAACTCTTTGACTTTGACCGAATTCGAAGGTTGTTTTGACTAAGGTTGATTGAGTAGAAGAGGCTGAATTTTTGTTGCCTTCACCGAATTTTTCTAGGCGCTTTGACCATTGACTGCTAGCTAGTTAGGGAACGTTGACTATTGTTGACTTTGACAAGAAATTTCATAATTCAATTTTGATCAGATTTGACTTTTATGCTTTGATTTGATTGGGTATTGGATCATTGATTGGGATAGTCAAGGCCTTGACCTTTTACTCATTGTTGATGTACTTGGACTATGTATCTCTCTTATGAAGATTTGATGACAATCTAATAGAAAAAGAATTTGGAAAGGGTTTTCGCCCTTGTGGGGTTTTTCCTTGGTCTTTGATGAAATCACTATTGTTCTTAGCTTTCTTCTATTGTGCATTTAGTTTTCTTTTATATCTACAATTGCTTACGAATATTGGAAGATTGAAAATATATTGGATAAAGTGATTGTTATTTGAAGAAGAATTGTTATAAGTGATTGTTGCATCATAGAACATTGGAAGATCAACAAGGGATAAACATGATCTAGGTAGATCACTGCTCCCTCTCAGCGAGAGGCATTCTACACAAGTCCAAGCTTATCTCTGAAATACATGAACTTTCCTTTGGGGAGAGATTTTCTCAGAATATCATTGTTTGCTCATTATTGGAGATGTACTAGAGCTTCACTAATCCCTTCTGCCATGTATTCTGCCTCAGTAGAACTTAGTACCACAAAACACTGTTTTCTGCTCATCCAAGAAACCAAAGTAGAGCCCAGACAGAAACCTCCACTGGTTGTACTCTTTCCATAATCAGTGCTTCTGGGTCAGTCAGAGTCAGAGAATCCCTGCAGTTTGTTACCTTTAACATATTTTAGATAATAATTAGAAGCCTGCTGATCGAGAGACATGTATAATAGATAATACAAGCTGATTTCGAAGCCCAATTGCTTCATAAAGCAACTATGCAATAAAAGACCCATGTTATTCGAGCTCATAAAGTACGCAAAAGTGCAAATTCATGCATTTAAATAATTCAATGAGCCAATAAGTAAGCTTCAACAACAGAGCTTCTTCAAATTCTACATCATGCAGATGTCCATGGACTCATAGTCCATAATGCCAGATCTCAGCAAGTTCAATGAGCTTTATACACTCAATCTTGGGTAGGACCAAGATTCTTTAATCAAATCCCTTTTACACTTGGTATAGAGGTTCTTGGCTTTAGTCAAAATTATACAAAGCAGGTTCATCTTCAGCAGATTTAGATCAACATCATTCTACAAGACTTATACCCGTCTTAGAAGTCACAACAAACTTCTATAGATTAAAACAATATTTCAATCAGGCTGATCATGTTTACTCCCTCTGAGTTTAATGCTCATCAATCACAAGTCTTCTTGTCACCTTGTGTTAAAATTGGCAACTAGGGCCAAATTCCACCTTGGGGCAACTCATTTGATGGAGATGATGATTGCATTAAATTCCTTTTTTTGAGAGGACCAAAATTGATATAAAGATCATCCAGTTTGGACAGGCAAAAGTGTGTTCTTGAATTTATGTCCACACGTGCAAATTGTTCAGGTCAGCCACATCATCATGTAGGCTTATGAAACCCAATGGACGTGACTCTTCACCCTCAATGACTTCTATAAATACAAGTGCCCTCTCACTTCATTTGGCATCATCATGACACACATTTCTTTTCTCTCCTTCTCTCATTTGGCTTGTACAACTATTGGGCAAATGTTCTCTCTCTCACACGTGTGGTAGAAGGATGAATTTTCTGTGCAAATTAGAAGGCCGAATTTTAGGATTGTTGCAGGAGTTTGACCAGCATTGATCGAGCACTTTGACTCATCCTTTGACTGCGATTTTGTGGGAAAATCTCGTTTTTGGTAGGCTATACAGTTTGGCACAGGAACGAGAATTTTTAGGCACTTTGACCACAGGGTTGACTGCAAGGTTGACCACAAAATTGACCGTAGAGTTGATCAAGTTTGGCTGCAAGTTTCAGGATTGTTTTGGGCCAACTTTGACCACCTTATTAGGCCCAGTTTGACTGGGTATGACCGAGCTCCAAAAAGGAAGATTTGCTGCTGTGTTGACCATCTTTGACTTTCTGGTTAGGGCTAAATTTCATTGCAGTTGATTGCAGATTGATAGGGCTGTTTTGACTATGATTTGGCAAGTCAAATTTTCACTTTTGTACTCTCTCTGTCTGTGCTGAACATTTGATATAATAATAAGAAGAATTGATCAAAGGGTTTTCCCCACATTGGGGTTTTTCCCTGGCATCTGCCAAATCTAGTGCTCTCTTGTCTTGGCTTGTCTTTTGCATTTTGTTTCATGTTCAATGTGGTTAATGTGTTTGCTATTGAAAACTAAATTGGAAATTGTTATTGGGCTGCTAAAGGAACATTGAAGTAATTGTGCTAAGTATAGAACATACCATTGTTAACTAAAATTAACATGGTATCAGAGGTCAGGTGAAGGAAAAGCCCAAGCAAGAGAGAGAAAAAAATCACTAAGGGAGAGCTATTAGACAAGATTATTGGACTAGCTTCAATGGCTATTACAACTTACTTCAAATTTGAGGATAAGCTCAAGGACAAATCTGACTATCATGCATGGAAGATGACTTTGGATTTGACTTTAGAAGAGCATGATGCCATGGACTATGTGCAGGGAAGAGTAGTAGAGCCTCCTTCAAATGCACTTGCTGTTGCAAAGACGAAGTACAAGAAAGGTGAGGTCAAAACTAAAAGAATTATCATAGACTCCATTCAATAACATTTGGTTGCCTATATTTCTGATTTGGGAACATCTAAGGAGATGTATGATAAGATGATTGGGATGTTCAAAGCAAACAATGCAAATTAGATCCTCTTTCTCAATAACAAGTCGAAGGACATCAAGATGGATAAAGGGGAGTCTATCCAATCCTACTTCATGCGGATCACACAAATCAAGAATGACATTCTATCCATTGGAGAAATTATTGCTAACTGGGAGCTCACTCTCATTGCATTTGGAGGTCTTTCAAGAGCATGGGATGTGTTTAACACAACCATTCTCAACAATGACAAGATTCCTAGTTTCGATGAATTATTGGCTAGATGCACTCAAAAAGAGACGAGGATGATGGAGAGAGACAAGCCCTCAAATGGAAATGAACCTAATGCTTTCTTCGCTCATGCTGAGAGGAAGAATAATGCTGATCCAAGGAGACAAGGTCAAGGGTTCAAGCAGGGATTCAAAGAAGGAAGGAAAGGAAGGTGCTACAATTGTAATAGGTTTGGCCACTATGCTAAAGAATGCCTCACAAGAAGAATTCTCCAAGGGATGATGAGAACAACAACCACAACAATTACAAAGGTAATGGCAATCAAAGGAACAATAGGTTCAACAATAAAGGAAAGAGGAATGATCCCACTGCTTGATATGGAAATGGTCAACCTCCCAAAAGGACGAGCAATTCCAGGTATGAGGAAAGTAATGTTGTAGAAAAACAAAAGGAATTTTATCTTATTTCTGCTCTATCTATTGCCTCTCCTCCAGATACTTTGGATCATTGGTTGATTGATAGTGGAGCTTGAAGGCACTTCACTGGGTACGAGGAGGCCCTCCCAAATTTGGTTGAAAAGAACACTAATTTGGAGATCATACTTGGAGATAACGCCACCTATCACGTGAAAGGAACAAGTACTATCACTCTTCATTTAAATCAAGGTCAAACCATTCATCTACAAGAAGTATTGTATGTACCCGATTTGAAGAAGAACCTGCTGTCTATTTCTGCGATGGAAGATAAAGGCTTCCAGGTAGCATTCATTGATGGAAAGGTATTTATTTGGCAAAGAAACCCTAAAGATGCATTTACACTTGGATTTAGGGTTGAAGGTCTCTATCAAGTTGGAGGAAGTCCTTTGGGAGCCTTGACTTGCGATACTTCTCTTCAATCTGAATTATGGCACTAGAGATTTGCTCACCTTCATTACAAAGCCTTACCTAGGGTTAGGAAGATGGTCACAAGAATGCCCAAGTTTAACATGAATCATGAAGGAGTTTATCAAGGCTGTGTAGCTGGGAAACTTACAAGGGGACTATTCCCTTCAAGTGAAAACCAAACTACTGATATTCTTCACTTGGTCCATCCTGACCTATCTGGAATGTTGCCTCTAACATCATTGGGCGGATACTTATACTATGCAATTTTTGTGGATGACTTCTCTCACAAAACATGGAACTATTTCTTGAAAAAGAAGGATGAAGTGTTCAAATGGTTCCATTTTTTGAAAGCCTTGGGGAAAATCAAATAGGGAAGAAGATCAAATATTGAGGACAAACAATGGAACCAAATATGAATCAAATGAATTATATGACTTTTGTAGAGAGGCTGGCATTAAGAGGGAGACAAGCATTCCACACACTCTTGAGCAAAATGGACTTGTTGAAGGAAACAATCGAACAATCATGGAAGCCACCTGTGCCATGCTCCATGATCAAGGTTTACCAAATTTCTTATGGGGAGAAGCTGCAAACATTTTCGTGTATGTTCAAAACAGGAGCCCACATCAAGCACTGGGTTTCAAGACATTCGAAGAAGTTTTCACTCGTAAGAAACTTGATTTTTCTCATTTTAGAATATTTGGTTGTCCTGTGTATTTTTGTGTGCCCAAAGAGAAAAAACACAAGCTAGAAGCATCTGGGAAGAAAGGAATATTTGTGGGCTACAAGGAAAGTTCAAAAGCATATAGAATCTATGTTCCTGGACAAAGAGATGTGGAAGTTAGCCATGATGTCACCTTCGATGAAGACACTGCACTTGGGAAGGCCAGAGATCTCCCCATTCCAAGGAATGATAATGATGATGTTGCAGAAAAGCAAGATGAATCTCTGACAGATGAGCTTATGGTCGATGTTGAAGGCTTAATGGATCCCATTGATCCACCTCCTGGTGATCCCTTTACCTCAAGAAAAAAACCTTTATGGCTCAAAGATACTTTTGAAGACGCTGAAAGACATAGCTCCAAGAGGGATATTCCATGAAAGCAAGAAGCCAAACAAGTATGAAGGGTACTTAGTTGCTATGAGTACTATTGTTCAATTTGAGCCATTTACGTTCGAAGAAGCCGTAAAGCACCAAGTCTGCAAGGATGCGATGAATGAGGAATATGAATCTATCATGAAAAATGATGTCTCAGATGTGGTGCCTAGGCCGAAGGACAAGTCTGTAGTCACCTCAAAATGGCTATACAAAAATAAACATGGAGCTGATGGGAGTGCTGAAAAATATAAGGCCAGGTTCGTTGCTCGAGGCCTCTGTCAAAAGGAAGGAGTGGACTATGATGAGATATTTGCACCAGTTTCCCGATATACCACTATTAGATCGATTATTGCTCTCGCTGCCTCTCAAGGATGGAGCCTACATCAAATGGACATTAAGACTGCTTTCTTGCATGGCTCGCTTAAGGAGGAAGTCTACTCGGAACAACCTCAAGGGTTCGAAGTAAAAGATTGAAGGACACATGTATGCAGTTTGTAGAAAGCCCTCTATGGGTTGAAGCAAGCTCCTAGGGCTTGGTATGAGAGGATTGATAGCTATCTTATGAAGCTGGGATTTACAAGGATTGATGCTGATCCTAACCTATACATCAAGGTTGAAAAGGACATGCCTCTCATTTTGGTCCTTTATGTAGATGATCTTTTTCTGACAGGTGTAGGCCCTCTCATTTATCAATGCAAGAGGGAGTTGGCTTCCGAATTCGAAATGAAGGACCTAGGTTTGATGCATTATTTCCTAGGCCTGGAGGTCTGGCAAAAACTAGGTGAGATTTTCCTTTTTCAAGGAAAATACATTGTGAAGCTGCTCGAGAGATGTGGGATGGTGGATTGTAAGTTTGTGTCTATTCTGATGGAACTCAACTTCAAGAAACTATGTGGAAGTGTTGTTGGGCCCGAATTGGCAAACCCTTCCGAGTATCAACAACTTGTGGGGGCCCTGAAGTTCTTGGTAAATTCCCGACCAGAGATATGCTTCGCTGTGAATACGTTGAGTCAATTTATGGTTGAGCCTCAACACGTACATTGGATTGCTGCTAAGAATCTCTTGAGATATCTTCATGGCACGATCAACTATGGACTGAGATACATTACCGAGAATTTGAGGTTACATGGATATACTGATGCTGATTGGGTTGGCAGTGTGGTGGATCGTAAAAGCACACCTGGATGTTACTTTCATTGGGGTCTATGTCAATTTCTTCGATGAGTAGGAAGCAGAAATCGATTTCTTTAAGCATTGCCGAGGCCGAATACATTGCTGCTAGTATGGACGGTTGTGACGCTGTTTGGTTGAAGAAGTTCTTTAGTGAGCTATTTGAGAATGTGCTAGATACCACCATGATCTACTGCGATAACCATAATGGGATTCGCCTTTCAAATAATCCCGTGTTCCACGACTGCTCCAAGCACATTGATACCAAGTACCTAGGTCTGGCAAAAACCAGGTGAGATTTTCCTTTCTCAAGGAAAATACATTGTGAAGTTGCTCGAGAGATGTGGGATGGTGGATTGCAAGTTTGTGTCTATTATGATGGAACTCAACTTCAAGAAACTATGTGGAAGTGCTATTGGACCCGAATTGGCAAACCCTTCTGAGTATCGACAACTTGTGGGGGCCTTGATGAAGAACCTAGGTCTGATGCATTACTTCCTAGGCTTGGGGGTCTGGCAAAAACCAGGTGAGATTTTCCTTTCTCAAGGAAAATACATTGTGAAGTTGCTTGAGAGACGTGGGATGGTGGATTGCAAGTTTGTGTGTATTCCAATGGAACTCAACTTCAAGAAACTATGTGGAAGTGTTGTTGGGCTCGAATTGGCAAACCGTTCCGAGTATCGACAACTTGTGGGGGCCCTAATGTTCTTGGTAAACTCTCGACGGATACTATGTTACTTGGGAGCGGGAGCGGAAGCGGGAGCGGGAGCGACCATTTTCAGAAGCTCCCGGTTTGGGAGCGAATCC
>APFE030388273.1:300806-435289 GCA_000404065.3 Pinus taeda | reverse complement strand
TAACTTCCCTCCATTGCACTATAAATTAATGCATTGGGTCAGTTGTTGGGGAGGTTAGAAGCTGAACATTTTGAGGGTAAATGCTGATGGAATTGGGAATTCCTAGTTAAACTTGAGAGGAGAGATCACATACCTTTTGGTTTCATTGGGAAGTGAGTGAAACTTGTCAAAGTAGAGGAGACTTCTTGTCGGACCCTAGGAGGAGCTTGTACAACATCAAGGCACAGGTTGTAAAGTTATTCTTCATTTGAATTAATACAATCAGATTCATTTTTCTCAAGAAATTGTCTTATGTGGTTTGTTTCATAATCTCCTTGATCATTATGATGAATATGATTTATGATATTGGCTTTTCAGGTGCTATTTAATTTGTTTGCTTGTTTGTGTTTGCAGACTTACACTTCAAGGAAGCTCATTTGGAGCGAGGGAGCGAGGCTTCCAAAAACTTGGATTGGACCCAAGGTACGCCTAAAACACTTGTTTGCCTTTGTTTTTAATTGCATATTTAGAGAAAGATAGTTTTTGATTGGATTGCTTGTCACTAGATATCTTTAGATACTAGGAAGGTCGATCTTGTCCGCAACCTCGACTCATTCCATGTGACAAAATGGTGACTCCGCTGGGGACTTGATTGTTTTCCTTGTTTTTCTTTGACCTGGGAAGCTTTCCTTTTTGTTTCTATTTTTGACTTGTTGTGTGTGGAATTGGGTGGATTTAGTGAATCTAGGTTTGTTTTGGCTTTTCATAACTTTAGGAGAAGTCCGCACCCTGTGCTTGTATCACAATGCGTACCTCTACGCATGTTTACTTTGCACACAAAGCGTGCACGCACCTGTGCAAACTCTAAGCCTGCAGACCCTGCTAAATTTTTGAAAAACTTGATTTTGCCTCTTTTAATTAGTTTTATCTTGGTTTAGGTGTTGCTATCCTCTACCCAGACCTGCTTGTGACTTGTCAAAAGCTTTCCTTGGTCTAATTTCATTGGTGTTAGGGTTTTAGGTGAAAATCCTAGAAGCTTTGGTTGTCGGTCTTGATTTTCATTTTGGTCGTGTAGTAGCTCAAAGCTTAGAAGCATAGAAGCCTCAGATCACCTTGGTTTTTATTGGCCTTCTTATGAGTCTGACCATTTGTAAAATCAACCTTTTGTTGAGGAATCCATCTTGAGTTTTCTCTTTCCAAAATTTCGAAAAGCTTGTGTTAAAGTTTGGTTTCATTTTTTAACAAAAAGGAACAAAAGATCACTTGTTTTTTGACTGATTTGTTTGTGATTCTGGACAAGTTAGTCCTGGTTTTTTGCTTAATCGCCAAGTAAAAACATCCGTGAAAAAAAAAATATTTTGTAAAGCTTTTACTTCAAGTAGTTTTTTATAGTTGTAGATCTTAAGATTTGCTTTGTTCATAGTTTTCTCAAGATTACTTTAGTCATTAGTTTTTGAGTGTGTTTTTATAAAAATACAAAAATCTCTTTTTGAAAAAGTTTGTTTTGGTAGCATTTTGAGCGTTTGAATGAAAAAAGGAAATCTTGTGCGAATAACTTAGTTGTCTTCGTTTTGGAGTGCATTGGAACACAAAACTCTTCTTTAAATTTGTTTGTTAAGAGAGATTTTGTGTTTACACCGCATTTGCATTCTACAAATCTTTCCTACCTAGAAGTTCATTGAAGAGAAAAGATTGTTTGATCATCTTAAGTGCATCTTTTTAGTGATTTTAAGTCGAGTCTTCACACCACGAGTTTCATCTCCGCACCTCTTGACTTAATCAAAACCAATAAAAATAACGCTTAAAGTAAAATTATTCTAGAAATCTTTTTATTTCTAGGGCTCTATTACACCAACATAGCTTAGGCTAGTATCTTAGAGTAGGGAGTACTTAACTCTCCAAGATAGTAAAACAAACAAGTAGCTGTATCTTGTGGTAGGAGAGAAATCCAATTGTTGCATCTATGCTCTAAGAAAGCTCCTCTTAAAGGAGAAGCACGAGATCGTGTCCGAACCAGTGTGGGAATCAATCCTTTCTCATTGGTAACGACGCCAGATATTCACGTATTAAAAATGGTAAACCTCGGATTAACCATTGTCGAGGAGCCTGGGGTCACTTGTTGGTAAACCTTGGTTTATTTCAAGGAGCCTCCAAGGGGATTGAGCTTGTTACTCTGCCCTTGCATGCGTATCGGATCGTAGACTGTTCCCCCAGGTATATTTGTTTATGTTGTTTATTATATAGGATTCTTCCTAAGGTGACGGTGGTGGGAAGATCCCACTGTACCTAGAGCAGACGTCTGCTAGACTCACTTGGATTTTCTGGGGGGTTCTCTTCACTCGAGATGATTAAGTGGAGAAACTTGTGCCACTCTATTCATTAAGCAGGTTGTCGGGGTAACTGTTCCAACCACTATTTCTGTATCGAACTCTGCGACGTTGGATTTCATCACCAACTAGTGTTTTCGGTACGGAATGTTATTGTTTGTGTGTGATTTATCTCCTAGATTCTTTAGGTGTGTGATTCAATTTGTTTGGTTCTTTAGAGGCTTTAGGTGGTTTTTGTTGAGATTTTACTTTGTTTGCGTGTGAAGTAGTTAAAAGTCTTTAACTGTGGCTGAACTACCAAGGCAGTCCCGTAGACTTCGGGGCCAATCTTCTGAGTTTGTAAACGTGGCTGAGTTACTGAGGAAGTCCCGTAGACTTCGGGGCCAACCTCCTGAGGAAGTACTGAGCCAGTTTGAAGGCTTGAAAGTCCTCGTAACTCCTGAAGATAGTAGAAGTGGGTCACCTGAAGAAGGAGAATCTTCTTTGATAGTACATCCTGATTCTCAACCATCAGAGGCAGATTATAATCCGCAGCCCGTATCTGTTTCAGAAGTTACTGGTAGTGTTGCATCTACTAGTGATATAGGTGAAGAACCTAAAATATCTGAACCCGAATTTGAAATTGCTACTACTCCGATATCAGAGTTTGCTTCTCCAGCTTCTAGTGGTCCTAGTTCACCTAGGGTAGAAACAATAATTACCCAAGATCTTCCTTCTGGACATATAGCTATTGAAGGACTTGCTATTTCGGACAACAAAGAAAGCATTCATTTTGCATAAGATTGACCTATCTTAGACCTTAGGGAACATGAATCAATCTTTTACAGTCCACCTAGGAGCAGTGCTTGGTATCGTTCGTTGACTAATTTTTTGGAAAACCCGGGACTAAGTTTTTCACCACCTCGTATTTTTTTATCACCCAACACCTAGAGATTACTATAATCCATTGAATATGTCTAAGCAGTCATCCATGTTTTCTCAATCTTCGCAAGCCTTTTTTTACGGCGGTCCTTCTGTTCCCGTTGGGTATTTGTCCATGTCTGGTACTTTTTCGAGAGCATCTCCTCAACCTATCGAACAAAAGTTATTAATTGGAAGTAATGGTACTAAACCATTGAGTGTAGAAGATATTTTCACGATGTCAGGTTCTATTCCCAATCCTCAACCACAAGGTGGCCAGTCTTTGCCTGGGGGGCAACCTCAGTATCAATATGTACCTCAGTATCAATATGCACCTCAAAATCAACCTCAATATTAATATGTACCTCAAGGTCAACCCCATTATCAGTATGTGCCTCAGGGTTATCAACCCTAAGGTCAGTACCCAGCTCAAGGTTACCAACCACCTGCAGGTCAATCATATTATCAACCCTACCCTCAACCCGGTTATGGTCGTCAATATCCTCAACCTGTTATGGGTCCATACCCCGGAACGAATTTAGTGTGGGATCCATCTCAATCCCAACAGGTCTTGCAACCGAATGTGTAGTTGTCATCTCAAACTGGACAACCCTTGATTTCTGGTTCATCCCAGCAACCTGTCCAGTCTACTGTTCAAACTTCTGCACCTTCTGTAGTTTCTCAGTTTGGGCCTAGTACGTCTCGTACTCTGCCCCAAACGTCTACTGTGACTACTGCAATATCTGCTACAACTACCCCACCTTCTTCTGGAGTATCGACAGCTCCGATTTCTACTGTCCTTGTATCTACTCCTCAGACATCTTTACCTCAGTCTGGACCCACGGTCCACACTTCGGTTCAGATGCCTTTAGGAAGTACGGTTGTCACCACTCAACCTCAGTATAATCAACAACCGTACCAAGGACAGTACCAATACGGTCCTGCTACGCAGCAACCAACCTATCAGTATCAACCATACCCTGGGTATACATATCAACAACCTCAGCAACCCCAAAATGGTCCGGTTAATCCTGGTTTTCCAGGAGGTCAAAATATCCCAAATGCGATTCCAATTCCTAGTTATCCTGGATATCCTCCTCCTGGGGCTGGTTTGTACACCCAGAGTTTTAGGGACCCTAATCGTCAGTTACAGTTTATCGCAACTTTGGACTTGCCTGACTTGACGCGCCTTACGAATGATCCAATTAACTATCTTCAGTATTGGCCGCCAATGCCGCATAAGTTGCCCAGTGATATTCCTAAGTTCGAAGGTAAGCCAGGAGAGGACCCGTCAAACCATGTGATGACTTATCACCTCTGGTGTGCGTCTAATTCGATCTTTGAGGATTCAATTCTTTTACGACTTTTCCAGTGCACTCTAATTGGTCTTGCGGCCAAGTGGTACATTGAGTTACCGCGAGCCACATTTTATAACTTTAGGCAGTTAGCTACCTCGTTTTTAACTCATTTTCAGTTGCCGGTCAGATATGACAATGGCACAAAATTATTAACTTTTTTAAAGCAGTAAACGTCCACTTACATTTCAGATCATATCCATGAATGGAGACGTCCACGGCGTTTAGTGAAAGTTTTTATCCCGGATCAGATCTTAGCTGAATGGTTTGTAAAATCTTTACTGCCCAAGATCAGTGAAGATGTAGCTAAGGCCGGAGTCGTTACTGAGGAGAAAGTAATTGCTCAAGCACAGTACCTTGACTTAGTTTATACTCAGTTAGGTACGTTACACGAGAAAAACCCTGATCTACCCAAACAAAATCAAATCGCTGCTGCTCCTTCAGGGTCTCATGCCGTTGATGGTATGATTGGTACGGTTAATACCGAAAGTAAGAAGAAGTCTTCCAAGAATTCTTCTCCTATCATAACCTTGCCAGATTCCCCGACAGGAGATTCTTCTGTGGAACTTTCCGCCGATATTCACGTTGTAGAGTCATCTACAGCTAAATCAAAAACCGGTGGTAAGAAGAAAGGGAAGAAGAAGAATAAAACAGATAAGAATTCGAAAGAGAAAATCGAAAAAGCGGAATCAACTAATGAAAAACGCAAACCTTGTTATCTGTGTCTCATCTGTGATGAAGAACATTTTACGAGAGACTGCCCTCATCATGCAGAGGTTGCGAAAATTGTCAAAGGTTCCCAAACTCCTACTATCTTGAAGGATCCTTTTCCAGCTCAAGACAGTAAGATGATAGGTGGTGAGCTCCAGTATTGTAGCAATAATGCTACAATTCCTGAGGCTTCCTGTCTCTCATTTTATCAACCCGGTTGTTCGTACAAACTTGGAAGCGACGGTGCTATATGCACAAGTACTAGCTCTTGTCGCAGCTGTCACTTGGTCAGCTGGCACAAGTCCGCTAGGGCTCAAGCCAACTTCTATAGGTTCACAGAAGAAGCTTTATCACTGATGGACGAAAGCTAGCTCAAAGGAGACTAAGCTAATTGACAAAAATGAACTAAAAGTAAGTCAAAGCATGTAAACCTAGGAAACCCTAATTTAACTAGTCTAGCCTCTATAATGCGAATGACGTGAAGGAAACTTCTACCAATGCTGCTACTATCTCTAATAAGTAAAAATGCATGGATCTAAACTACTGACATTACAAAGGACATTTTTTTATACTTTTTCATTAAGTAGGTGGAGTGATTGTGTTTTGCTTACTTATTAGGGTTTGATTGTGCAGCTTGGATGGAGAAGGAAGGAAAGTGTGGGACATGTTGGGGAGGCTAGGTGAGGTCCCTATGGACCCTTGGCATCCATCCACAGAGGCTTCCTACGTACAGAAGCTCAGCAACCACGTGAAAGACCTCCTACAGGATGTCTGCAGGGGATTCTACAGGAAACTCAGGGTTTTCTACAGGATGTCTCTGAATTGCTACAGGATGTCTCTAAATTGCTACAGGGTGGTCTACCACGGAGGACTGAGGTGAGGTAAAGGTGATGGATGGGTAGGAAGGGATGTGAGAGATAGGGATCGGGCTGGTGATGGCTCAGGAGTGGAAGGATGAGATGGGAAACGGGTGTAGGGAGTGTGTTGGAGTGATGTATGTGAAAGGTCAAGGAATGAAGCTACGTGAGGAGTGGGAGACTTTGTAGGAAAGGACAAAACGCAGTGTAGGTCAAGGAAACGTGGTTGCATGCAGGGTCAAAATGGAAAGGATGGCAATGAAATGAGAAGGAGGAGAGTGTAAATGAAACAAATGATCAAAATTGTTTACCAAACCAGAAATGCATCAACCTACATTAAGTGTGCAATGATTTCTTTGAACATTAATCCCAAAACGCAAGGAGAAATACGTATGGGGTTGTGATGAAGAGATATGTGATGAGTGTAAATGACAAGGAAGCATCTAAATCCAAACCATAACTGTATCAAACAAGGTAATGCGTGTTTTTGGTGGTCTGCTATGGGCTGCACTCGAATCTTCAAAAGAGATGGCAGTGAGCCTTCACAACTGTTTTTGCTGGAGCTCCAATGGATGTTATATATTCTCTGCTACACTAAGCAAGTGGAATCAATCGCACCATAAGCAAAATATATCTAACTCAGAAGAGAATCAAATTATCAAACTGTCATTCGAATTGCATGTGTAAATGAAACTCAAAGTGCTGGAAATGAAATGGAAACAACACTACAACAGAGGGGATCTATGGCTCTCAGGTTGGGCCCTAACCTGAGAGCTATAGTCTCCTAATAAAACTCAGGAATGGATCACAAACTGTCTTCTTTATTCATAATTCGAAGTCATGCCAAATTGGCTTACAACAAAATAACGAAACTGGACTTCTTCAAAATTATAAGGATAGACTAGGAGATTCAACAACCTATCTAAGGCTAAGGTCTCCATATTTATACAAAAAATGATGATCCGCCAAGTAGCCTTGATTCTAGGAGCTCGGTTGTCCAACT
This sequence comes from Pinus taeda, assembly GCA_000404065.3. Taxonomy (NCBI): domain Eukaryota; kingdom Viridiplantae; phylum Streptophyta; class Pinopsida; order Pinales; family Pinaceae; genus Pinus; species Pinus taeda. The sequence continues at coordinate 428,157 of APFE030388273.1, read as the reverse complement.
GAAGTTTAACTGCGGATTTGTGAGGCAGTCAGAACTGCTGTTCTGGTAGAATAGTTTATGACTGTTGTTCCTGTAGTACAGCTGGCTACTTCTGGAGCTCGGAGGGGAGATTGATTTGAGCTCGGAGTTCTTGGTGGGAATCACGAGGAATGTCCCAATATCGTGGACATCTCTCCACAAAATCAGCAGTGCCACCTTATTGTCTCCTTATCCCTTTTGCGTTGTCTCTTGCTCCCCTTTTTAGTGCCAAAAACCTGGAATCACAATGCATTAGTCACGTAGATAAAGTGTCTAACCTTCCTCCTACAACCAACATGAATAACTAAGAAATGCATGCATAAGCAAATAAAGATGAATGGTTTGAGCAAGTAAAGTAGGCCAAAATGAGCCCAAATTGTACCAAAATTGGGGCTCATCAGTATGAAACAGTTGGACTCCAATGAATAGGAAATTTAGGCTTTTGTGAGTCGATCTAGTCACTTATAAGTTTTGACAGAGTCCAAGTGGAGACAAGGAATTTTACCAGTCAATACAGATGCGTTAAAGTGGTATCAGAGTAGAAATGATGCTCTTTGGCATTAAGAAATCTAACAAATGTTTGTATTGCAATAATTTTGTGGCTAGTGAGTATTTGGAATAGTTATAGTGATAACAGAGTGTCAGAGAAACTTGAGAAGAATTTTAGGAAAGAGTAACTAAGAAAGAACACAAGGAGAGGTCGAGTCTCAATAGAACATAGGGTTATGAGCAAATTGAAGATATACCATCTAGTTGTAGAGCTAGAAAGAGTCGTGATATTCATATCTTAGAAGTGGAGAAACTAACAGGCATTAGAGGGAATTTCATCTTAATAGTGCCGATGAAATTTTCATGTACATAATATGTAAACCAATCAAAATCATTTAAATTTAAAAAGAGTTACATGTAAATATTTTGGAGGGAAAATAAAAGAGCTACTTTTTTCAATTGTATTTTTGACTTATCTTCTGATAGGTTTACTATAATTTCAAGTGTAGACACTCATGCAATGTGGAATTAAATTGCACATCCAACGAGTAGCCATTATGCATACTTTTGAGAAGACCAACATTGATAAAAATTGATGATATATTAAAGACGTGCGTTGAACATGCTTTTTAATGTACCTTTAATTTTTATTAATGTGGCTCTTATTAGAAGTATGCATAATGGGTACTTGTTGGATGTGGAATTTAATTTCGCTTCCAACATCTGTATACACTTGAAATTTTAGTAAACCTACAAGGACATAAGCCAAAAATACAATAATAATAAAAATATTTTTTTTTTCTCTCCAAAATTCATAACTCCTATTTTATTATTCTAACTACTATTTTATTTTTTTTCCTTAGGAGGCCAATTTTAGGATGAAATTTCCTCTAATGTATTTGGTTTGTAACTTTTTAAAAATTTTCCATGAAGTCAACCCTTGCAATGTAGTAGCAGAAGAGGAGTATGTTGACTATAACAATGAACGTTGTAGAAGAGAACTAACAATGTTATTAAAGTGCATGGAAAGGAACCCTTGCAATAGAAGAGCTATAGAAGTAGAGAAGTGTTCCAATTGAGATTGGAAGTCCTCCAGAGGAGAGAACATGAGATTTTCTCAAGATGTGAGCAAGAGTGTAGAAGTTGGGTAATATCAATGAGTGCTCAAGAGTATCTACAATAGGGAACTAGAGGAATACCAATAACATAGTTTGAGGATAACTGAGTGAGGTATTCAATAAAAACAAATGGAGAAGACTTATTATAGGGGCTTAATTGTTGAGTAAAATAGTGAAAGCTCAAAAAGGAGGAATAAAGATTGCTATTTATGGCCATACTTAGCATTTACAAGAGAAACCATAGCTTAAGGGAGAAGAATGACAAGGAAAATTTCAGGACTGAAAAGGATATTGACAGGGATATAACTGAGTTGAAGGAGGGCCTCAGCATAATCAAGATAATACTACATAATCGATAGTAGAGATAGAGATAGGACCTGAGGAAGAAGGTGAAATTAACAGTCAGACATTAGAGTTTTAAGAAAAACCCCCTAAGGCTAGAGACTTACAGAAAAGGATGATTCCTTTTATAGGAGCCGGTTTTGGGGAATAAGAGCTAAGATAAGTTGGGTTTGGAGAAAGGTCACTGACAAAGGAAGAGATTCACATATGAAAACAAAAACAAGGGACCTCCATCAAAGAAGAAGACGATGAATATGTTAATGGGAGACATAATGAGAGCCTCATGAATCCTATATAGAGTTCATATTATCATATGGTTGTATTTCCATAGGTAAAAATAGAGGCGAGAAGGTCTCATGATTTTGAAATTAGTAAATTTTATGTGAATGCGGGTCAAAGTCATGGATAGAATGTCCAATAGGGAGAAGAGGGAACAAAAACTACTTGTAAAAACTAATGGCAGGAGGAGAATGAATCATGCAAGTAGTTGCTAGAGGTAGCCATGATAGCAGACAGGAATAGGCATGCTAAGGGGGAAACGAAACCCACAACGGATATTATGGAAGAGAGTGAAAATGACAATAGAGTTGAGGAGAGGAGACTAATAGAAGGTCTCACGAACTGTGTGAATCGTCTAGCATATCATATGATGCCAAAAGCATCAACAAATACTGAGGAGCCTCATATTTTAAAAATTAATCATCGTTGTTCAAGTGTAGGTCATGAAGGTAGTCAACCATTACAAATTTTCATGAAGGGAGATGATGATGTTGATTAGAGGCATGTAAAGAGTCTCCTAGATTTGTCGAGGAGTGGAGATCAACATGAAAACGAGTTGACATCAAATGATGCCATGGGGCCTTATGACTTTAAATATGATCATTTGTGCATGGTTACAAATTTTAAGGGTATTGGAGTTGGAATGTGATTTAAATTTTTCACAAGTATAGAGGATGGTGAAGGAATGTCATTCCAAGGCATTGAAGTAGGACAATTTTTGAATTCAATGATGGATATGGAAGAACATAACAAAAAATTTCTTATGAGAAGGGATGAGACAAGTTTTTTTTATTTGGAAAATCAAATTGAACACTATTTACAGTCAACTAATCAAATTTTGAGGAAAGGTTTTCCAAAACCTATCCCTGAAGTAAGTAGGGAAGAATTGACTTGTGGAGATAATCTTGCAAAGGCTAATGACCATGAAGACAAACACTTAATTGAACTTCTCTTGAAGTGTGATGACACATTAAACTTGTTTATGAAGTTAAAATACTTGGAGGAGTGATTAATAAATAAAATCATGAATAGTCAGTGTGTAAAATTTGATCTGGATGAAGATGATAACATCTTTCAATCCAAGATAAGGCTAGAAGAGGAAATTGATAAGATGTGATTTCTAATACAAAGGGTATCAACTAGAAGATACCAAGAGAAGAGAAGGACAACTAGCAGTGATGTACAACTAACTATGAAATATTTCCTCAGCAAAGCACGTGGGGTACTAAAGAATCATGTTTGGGATATTGGAAGTTTGAGGTCAACAATGGAGAAACAACACAACTGTGAAAGTGGACAACAACATAAAATTGTGTGAACTAAGAGAAAGAAATAAGTGGAAGGGTCATTATTAGGAGGTCATGGAAAATTTCAAACTCGGGGAGTCTAATGTAGGATCATCAGCCAATAGGTTGTCTAATTTTGACTATACCCAAGGATCTTGAAATTCCCAAAGAGAAAGAATTTTCCTTAAATTGTAATTTGTATACTAATAAAATAGCTAGATTTTAGTGTTAGGACAATTTTTGACATTCTAGGGGAATCTCGGTTGTTGTGTTCTTAGGATATTGTTGATGAGATGGTATTTTTCTGAGGTGGGCTTGTCTAAATCCAAAAAGTGTCTAGTTGGGTTGTGAGTTAGTTTTATACTAGTGGAGAGATGTCCCATTTTTTAGTTATGCAAAGATATTTTTGTATCTATGATTATCTTGTATAGAAAAGAGAGGTTTGGGGATAAGAGAGATAGAGTTTTCAAGTAACAGTGATACTAAGAAGTTTCAGGAAATGATCCTATTGTAAATTCTCTAGAAATACTATGTTCTGAGCAATAGAAGAATATCTAGATTTACCCAATCAAGTCCTATGTTTATTTTCTCTGTAGAGAATGTATTGATGTATTTTCATTCATTTAGAAACTTTTTTTTCTATTTTATTCATCATTTATGGAAGTTCCATTGAATTCTAGGAAGAGGCTTCAGTTCTAGACCTGAAAAAGTGGCTCAGAACTCAGTGTCCCTCACACAGAACTAACTAGAAAAGCCCATTGTCCTTGGGAAGCAGGCCTATGGGAGTGACTCGAGACTTAAAGTCACTTGAAGGCCTTTTTAAGGGAGTTAATGAAATCCCAGGTTAGTAAAAAGGAAAGTTAGCATGGGGGTTGGACATCTGGAGTGGTTCGGTAGATCCTTGAGGTCCTGTAACAACTGAGGGAGGTCAATAATGTATTAAGTTATCAACTCCATTTCCTTAAGGTCATATAGGAGGTTGAGTCTTATCATAGTGGCCCTCAACTCATGTTTACCCTGGGAAAACTAATGAAAGTGGGTAAATGTGGGAGCTGGCTGTTACAAGGTGGTATGAGAGTCATGTGTGCTCTCTTTGGGTAAAAATATGAAGTTTTCAAGTTTATGGTTGTCATGCATGGGGTCATGGTATACATTTGGTATGGTCATGTATGATGTTTTTATATTGATTTGATTATGATTATATATCTATCATGCTAATGTGGACTGATTTTGCAGATGAGATAAGCCTATCCTCAATGTCAATGAGGTATGGTTTTGATTTTGGTATCTATTTGGTTTATTTGACATGGCCAACTTATAGGAATAAGAGAGTAAGAGATGACGAGAAAAATGGTAGAATGTAATTCCCATGAGGCTCCCTATATCTCAGTTCGATAGGAAGGAGATGAGTATTCTCCTGGTATAGCAGATACATTGAGGATTTTGAGGGTAGAGATCAGAAGTTGTAAAGCATAAAATGACAAGTTGGTTGAGGCTTAAGAAATACTTGCAAGGACTCAGGAAAGGCAACAAGAAATTAGTGTAGTGATTCTTCAGAGCTTGGTATATTTGTAAAGTTAAGGACAACTGAGGACCAGTCAAGAGAAGGAAGAGAAAACTAATGGAGCCTATGGTAATAGGTCTCAGTCTAGATACAGGTTGGATAGAGGGGATACAGTGAGAGTCGGCAGATCATTGGATACACCTGGCAGGAGGACTAATATTTATAGGCATAATTCTAGTTCCTTATTTAGGATACATTATCACCCTCATCACTGTCATCATCCTTATAGGAGTGAGTACTTACATGACGAGTTCAAGAAATGTAAGCCTCCTACATTTGATGGAGAGATGAAGAAGTCAAATGATGTAGAGGCATGGTTGCTTAGGACGAAGAAATTATTCAGATTGCATAAATATTCAAAGAACAGGAAATCCAAAATAGGCACATTCAGTCTTAAAGGGAAAGAATACATTTGGTGGGAACATGTGAATAATTTCAAGGGAATTCAAGAATAACAATTGATTTGGGATGAGTTTGAGAGACCCTTCAAGAAGAAGTACCTATCTGAGATATATTATGATGATAGAGCTAAGAAGCGTTAAGAGCTACAAATGTGTCCTATGACAGATGATGAGTATACTAGTAGGTTCCTAAAGATTTTTAGGTATGTGCCTTCCCTCAAGGATGAGAATGCGAAGACTCAAAGATACATCAGTGGGTTGCTAGTAGCATATAGAGACCAGATTGAGTTTGATGAACCTAGATAATTGTTGAAGGCCATATCAAAGTTGAAGCATTGTTATGAGCAGTGAAAGTGCAAAGTTGAGCCTAATCGTGATTTGAAGGGAAATGAGATAATTAAATGGAATTATCCACCGAAGACGGGAAGAATTTAGGATTTAGGTGAGAAAGAAAATGTTTCTACTCACAAGAAGTTCAATGTAGTTGAGAAGTGATATGGGTCACGTATTGGAGAGAAGCAGAATAGGGGTGACGGTAGGGGACCATTGCAATGCTAGATATCTTGAAAATATTATCACAAGAAGGATTGTCCATTGTATCAGGGTGGAAAACCTAATATCTATAGCACTCAAGCAGCACATACAGTTGGGGATGTTGTTCATATCATTCCCCAAATTTATGCATCTATGGACAACAAGAAGGAAGATTACCACGCATCCACTGTTAAGATGGAAGGTAAGCTTTTTGGTTGACTTGTTTCAGTTTTGATTGACCCTAGATCTATTTATAGTTATGTTAATCTTGACCTAGTGGATAAGTGTGGCTTGAGAAAAGAAGTGAATTTAGAGTCTTGGTTGGTGTAGTAGGCTACAAGTACTAAGAAGAGGGTTCATAATTGGGTAATAGATTATGCATTTGCACTGAACGGTATGCCTAAAACAACCCATCTGAATGTACTACAACTGGGTTTATATAGTATGATTTTGGGTATGGTTTGGTTGTATCTTCATAGGAACAAATTTTTATGGCAAGGCCATTGAGTGATTGAATGATAATGGGTAAAAGAGGATATTGCAAGGAAAGAGGAAGCCTACATCAATTAAGATGTTCATAGTTATGTAGGCTAAGTCTAGTTGTAGGAAAGGGTGTGTAATGTTTGCAGTTTATATTTTTAGTGGCAAGTGTAACGATCTTGAGGATGAAGAAATCTTCAAGAGGTACCATGTATTAGAGTAGTTTTAGGATGTGTTTCCAGTAGAGATTCCAAATTTTCCTCCCCTAAAGAAAGTGGAATTTTCCATTGAGTTGGTACTAGGATTACCACCAACATCAAAGGAACCTTAGAGGATAAGCACACCATAGTTAGTAGAGTTGAAGTTTCAGTTGAACAAAATTATTGATAAGGGATACATTAGGCCAAGTGTATCAGGTTGGGGTGCACCAATGTTATTTGTAAATAAGAAGGATGGTACTCTTATGTTGTGCATTGATTACAGGAAACTAAACAAGGTGATGATTAAGAACAAGTACCCATTGTCAAGGATAGATGACTTGATTGATCAGTTGAAGGGAGTAGAAGTGTTCTCAAAGATTGATATGAGGTCAGGGTACCATCAGGTACTCATAAAAAAAGAGGACATCTACAAGGTTGTTTTCAGGACCAGGTATGGGCACTATGAGTTTCTTTTGGTTCCTTTTCATTTGATTAATGCCCCTGCTACTTTTATGTTCTTGATGAATAATGTATTGCATCCTTATCTAGACAAGTTTGTGATTGTATTCATTGATGATATATTGATAAATTCTAAGAATGAGGAAGAGCACGAAGAACACTTAAAAGAGTATTGAGATTTCTAAGAGAGAATTAGTTCTATGCAAAGATTAGCAAGTGCAACTTATTTCAAAAAAAGGTACATTACTTGGGACATACTGTTTCCAAGGATGGCATAACAATGGATCCATAAAAGATAAGAGCTATCATGGAGTGGGAAATTCCTAAGAATGTGGATGAGGTGATATCATTTATGGGGTTAGCATTTTAATACATGAGGTTCATCAAGAACCTCTCGCGCATTTCAAATCTTTCGACATCATTGTAAAGAAAAGGTCAGAAAATTGAATGGAAATAGGAATGTGCACCTAGTTTTGAGCAATTCAAGAAGTTTTTGACAAATTCTCTAGTTATTAACATGCAGATCTGGGTAAAGAGTTTGTGCTGTGTACAAATTATTGCAGAAGAGTACTTCGTGGATACCTGATGCAGGATGGATACGTGGTGTACTATGATTCTAGGAAACTGAATGAGGAAGAGAATAATTATTTTACACATAATCTTGATTTGGCATTTATTATTCATTCCTTGAAGATGTGGAGGCATTATCTTCTTGGAAGGAGGTCTTTTTAACGATGAGCGATAACAGTGGGTTGAGATATCCATTTGTCCCACTAAATTTGAATGATAGGTCAGCTAGGTGGTTTTCCATGATCATTAAGTTTGAATTTGATATCAAATACATTAAGGGTAAGGAGAATAAGGTTGGAGATGATTCAATAGGAGAGTGCAAATGAACCATGTTGTAGAGGTTAGCTCGTATGGGATGGATTTATCGAATAAAATTTTACAGGTAGGATAACAAGATGACAGCTACTAGGAGTTGAGGCACAGGTTACAATAGGGTACAGGTGATCAGGATGTCGACTATCCTCTCACGTCAGATGGTTTGATGAGATTCAAGGACAATATTTATGTGTGGGATAACATTGGGCTCAAGAAGCTTATTTTGAGGGAGTTTCATGTCAATTCAGATTCAAGTAAACTGTGATATCAAAAGATGTTAACAACAGTGAAGACGTTCTACTATTGGCCAAATATGAACAAGTATGTGACAGAGGTTTTGGGTTGATGTTTGGACTGTGAGCAAGTGAAAGAAAAGTGTAAGAATTGAGGTGGGTTGCTTTAGCCTATTTCAAGTCCAAAATGGAAATGGGAGGTCATTTCCATGGATTTCATTATAGGTCTTCTAAGGACATCAAGGCAGAATGACTTTATCCTGGTTGTGGTTGATAGGTTGAGCAAGGTAGCTCACTTTATTCCAGTTAAGACTAATTTAGCTAGTGAGGTGACACATATCTTCATTGGGGAGATCGTGAGATTGCATGGTGTTATGAAGAATATTGTGTTGGACATGGATGCCAATTTATCTTGCATATTATGGAAAGAGTTTCTTTTAGGTTTGGGTACAATGTTGGCATTCAGAACAAGTTATAATCCGTAGAAAGATGGATAGATGGAGTGGGTCAACAAGATTCTAGAATATATGTTGAGGATGTATATCGTGCACCAAGAGAGGAGATGGGAGGAGTACCTTCCATTGGTCAAGTTTTCTTACAATAATGGTTATCAAGATTCATTGAGGATGAGTTTCTTTGAGGAATTATACGAGCAGAGTTGTAAAGCTCCCATCAACTGGAGTGATCTAGTGAACATGGTACTTATTCAACCGAATATGTTGGCAGAAATGAAACAAGAAATGCAGGTTATAAATAAGAATCTAAAAGAGGCATAAGATTGGCAAAAGATTTATGCAGACCAACACAGGGCATTTAAGGAGTTTTAGGTTGGAGAACATGTGTATTTGGGTATAAATCCCAAGAAGATTTCCTTGAGGACTGGATCATGTGCTAAGTTGGCACCACGGTATTGTGCGCCTTTCGACATTCTTGAGAGGATTGGACCCGCGGCATACAGACTGGCACTACCTCTAACAATGAAGGTACATGATGTTTTCCATGTTTCATTTCTTAAGAGATATGTAAACAATGTTGATCATGTTATTGATTGGTTTATATTGCAGGTGGAACTACAAGGATAATTCAAACTGAAAACTTAGTGCATATTGTAGCAGAAGCAACTCATGTTCTGGAACAAAGAAATAAAGCAGGTTAAAGTGGAGTGGAAGCACTTTGGGCCTAATGAAGCTACATGGGAGATGGTTGATTATATATGAGCAATGTATCCTTCATTGTTTGTCGGTGGAGGCATTTGAGTTTTTGGTATTTATACATAATTATGTATGGTTTCTATTGTAAATGCCACAATGAGTTGTGTCATAGAGCTCCAAGAAACGATATGGTTGTGAGGTTGTCGTGTTTGTCATTATGGTTTTTTGCTTTAAGCAGGCTGTTCATTGTAAATAAATAAACGAGCTAAGTTATAAAGATCCATAGGCGGTATGATTTTGGTTTTGAATAGTTTCGCTGGTTGTAGGTGTAATAGAACACCAAGGAAGGTGTTCCCTTAAGGGGGAGTTGTCTGTAACAACCCCTGGTTAAAATTTCATGTAATAAAGTTAATAAAGGAAAAATAAAACCAATATCATGTGGCATTTATTCCAGGTTGAATTTTGGGCAAAACATCCTAGTGAGCATCCCCAATTGTGTATTATGGCTAAGGGGAAATTGGCTAAGGCAATGGAAAGGGCTTTGAAAAGGAAAAGAGGAATTATTGGTATTTTATTTATGAAAATAAAGGAAAATAAGAGAAAATGGAGGTGAAAGGTCACAGGTTTCATGTGAGGAGGAAATTGAAAGAAAATAAAGAAATTATGGGCATCAATAATAAAAAGAGATCAAAGCATCAGTTTGGGGCCTTTTGTCAGTTTTATTTTGGAATTAGTCTAAGAGAGGATAAGAGAACCAAGAGGAGAAGGAAAGCAAGGAAACAAAGGAAGGATAAGGAAATAAAAAGAAAGCAAGGATCAAGAAAGGAAAGGTTGGATCAAACAGCTTCAATGGGAATACTTGTAGGTAATAGGTTACGCGTATGATTTCCTAGCTAGTTTTGGCATGCATGATATGTGCATGTGTGTATTTTTTTCATTTGTTTTCATTGGCATGGGTTTTCTTGGGTTTTGACAATGGTTTTAGCCTTGCCTCACCATTTCCAAATAGCCATGGTGTGATGGGATTCTTTCTTGGTTGAGCTTTGGATCGCTGGAAGGTTTTAGATTTGGGTGAGGTGGTCTTAGGAAAATCCCAAGGGTTGGGGGTGGGGATGGTTTTCTATGCGAAACCCTCAACAGGTGGGTGGAGACAGGAAAATTCCTCAAGGGATGGTGAAGGAATTCTAAGGAATCCAAGCTTAGTTTGGTTTTTTGATATCGTGACCACTTTTGGTGAGATCACAATAGTGTGAGCATGGATTTGGTTTAACCTTTGGATTCCCTTGGTTTTTTATGGATTGGTTTATCCCATGACATCCAACATTCATGCTTGGAATATGGCATGGGGATTATTGGCTGAAAGAAATATTTTTTTCAGCCCAATCTATTTCCAAGTGGTGCATGGAGGTCCCTAACTTGGTTGGATTTTTCATATGGTGAATAAGAGTTAATTTCCTCTTTTCTTTGATGAGTAATTATACTTTTTATTATGTGGCTTTAGTGGTTTTTCTATCGTTATTATATATCTAGTTATATGCTGAATATAAGTGTCATTTTATGACATAGTTAAGTATGACTCTTATCACATTTAATTAATGAGTGTACGGTTAATGAATGCATGACCTAAATGGACTTATGGTAGCTATTGTGAGAAGGTATTGGTCATTATTTTTAAACCTTAGATATGTTTTAGATCCATATGTTCAGACATGCATTCATGACTTGTAGATTGCATGTTTACCATGTGTTTGACAGAATGTTTGTCCTGGTTAGGAAGGATCATGTCAAGTCCTTACTCAAGTTTTTGGTTTAGAAGCTTTTTTTTTCTATGTTAATCATCATTTTTGGAAGTTTCATAGAGTTATGGACAAAGGCCTGAGTCTTAGCCCTGGAAACATGGCTAAGAATTCTGGGTTGCTGGCTCAGAAATGATTGGAAAAGTCCATAGTCACTGAGAAGAAGGTCTATGGGAGTGACTAGAGGCTTATATTCACTTGAAGGCCATGTCAACAAAGTGACTGAAAGCCAAAATCAATAAAAAGGAGACTCGTCTTCAAGGCTCCTGGAGGGCTTGGTTAGCTCTTGGAGGTGTTGTAACACCCGAGGGAAGTCAATAATGTCTTAATTTGTTGACTCAATTTCCTTAAGTTCATCTTATCATAGTAACCCTCAACTCATGTTTACCCCAGACAAACTGGTGAAATTGGGTAAATGTGGGAGGTGGTGGTTACAATGTTGAAAGAAACAAAATAGTTCATTATCTTTAGCACGTATGAAAGAAAACACATACCATTAAATCATTAAGAGTTAAATCTCACAACACTTAACAATACGTGCATGAAATTACCTCCCGATCCATTGTGCTTCTAAATATTGAGTAGGAATGTTTAAGTTAACAATTACAAGAAGTATTCTCGAAATCCAATAGTGGAGTTGTGAAGCTATGACTTGATTCCTCAAAGGAATTACGAACTCTCTACACAAGGTGCTCACAATGCAATCCAAAACCAAAAGTCCTTTTCCTCCAACCATGAGGATATATTTATAATAACTAAGGTGACCTTTCACCTTCCTCTATGACTCTTGAACTATCCTCATGACCTTTTGACTTCCGCTTGAATTTTCTTTTTTTTCATATTTCTAATATCAAAATATGTTATTTACAAAATTACAATCAAAATTAAGAAAATAAACTGCATTCATGTGATGAGATGCATGATAGAAATTTCTGGTTCTTCAATGTCAAGTTCCTTTGTTGAATAAAAGATATGGGACATATATATGTCAAGTTCCTTAGTCATATATATGTCCCATATCTTTTATTCAACAACTACCTCCTTCACCTTTTGAGACAATTCTCAATCATATCTCACCTTGCATTCTATTGCATTAAGAAGCAATGTCTTTGACTTTGTTTGAAACCAATTTAAAAGCATTGTAAACTTGGTATATAGCTTTGCATTCTCTACAATATATCGAATGATAACATCGCTTGTAACATCCAAATCTTTATGTATAACAACTTCTCTCGTGGGATCTAATGCTTCTCTAATCTCTCACTTAATATCTTCTCGTGCCCTTACTTCACCTGGTGCACAAATAGAAGATATCTTGAATACTCTAACTAGGGCTTTCAATCCATTATGTAAATTTTGATAAGTCAACATTTTTGTAACCATGTTATACTTAATACCTCATGTGACTGCACAAATATTCACCTCCACTCTATCCAACTATGCGTCTAATGCATCCTTCTTGGGCAATTATGTTGGTGTGTTAGGATACTTTGTGCTCCATTCTTGAATACAATCTAATGCTAAGAGCACTACTCTAATCAACTTTCTTATGTCTTATAATTCTATTGACATTAAATTAGTCAAGCTGTTATTTTATGAACGATTATAATTTCATAATACGCTTTCTTTACTACCCTCTTCATCTTTTTGAACTCTTCAAGAATTGTTTCTTATAGACTTTCTCGGTCAAAGTTTGTAGTGGATAAATTCAAATTTTATGTATAAAGTTGGTCATTCTATTCTTGTGCATTAGAAAATTCTCCTCTTAATCTTTCAACCTCTTTTGATAAGAAATCAACATTCTTCTTATTGCAGTTAGAAATGTAGTACATGTACAAGCTATCACAATAGGATTGATCCCTGTATCTATGACAATCTCCTTTTCCAAAGTGACTAAAGTAGGATTATTTGGTTCATTGGGCTAACACTTTCTCTTTTTCTGACTGATCTTGAACTATAATTGATTAAATGTAAAGTTCGAGATATCCAATATTCTATCTTCTTCCTGAAATGTGATACACATTTCATTAAACAAAGATGCCCTCTAGTAATGGGGGTGGGAGGCTGAATGTTTAATGTGGAAACTATTTGCTCAGTTGTTAAGTCTTTAAACTTGACTTCTTATTCTTGTTTATCAATAAATTATTTGGCTATTAATTATTCTTCCAATTGTTTGGTCATTGCTTCTTTTTATTTCTTGTTCTTTGCAGTTTCCTTCCTCTCGCTCAATGCCTCCTACATTTTCCTCTCTTTCTCTTCCTTATTTTGTATTTACTCCTCTTGTTGCCTTCTCTAAGAATATTCTTCTTTTTTCCTTATATTCTATTTCTTTCTTCTTTATATCCTTATCTTCTTTAGGTTTCTTATTTCTTTCCCTCGTACCTTCTTGATCTTTCTTCCTTCCAAGCTTGTCCTTTCTCTTAGTATCGATGTTTTCCTAGGAGTCATTTTCTTAATATTTCAGGACATTTGTAACCTTAGAAGGGCTTGTTCCCATTAGAGAAATTTTGAGGTCTAAAATGGGCCTCCTAAGGAATAATATAAAATAATAGTCGAAATAATCAAAAAAATATTAGATTATATCATCAAATTTTAGAGGGAAAAAAGAAAAACTACTTTTTCAACTCATATTTTCAACTTATCTCCCTTTGTGTTATAGACATTTTTGGGCACTTCAACCCCAATCATAAATGTCCATAAACTGAGGGCTCCTAAGTCCCTAAAAGTGTTTCTTCACTGCCTAAAGGAACAAGGTCAGCTGATTACATCATCTCCCAGAAGTTCTCCACTAAAAACTGCTCATAAATGGTCAAAATTGGACCATACTGAAAACCCAGTGCAGAGGGCCTGATGCATACTGAATTGCTCCTCTATAGGGTGCGATGGTCAAGAATGGACAAATGGCAGGGAAAAAATGTGAGGTGGAAGATCATGGAATCTTCCAGAAGCTTCCCCTCTGACACTTGCCTCTCTATTTTTGACCAGGGATGAGTAAGAGATCACCATTCTCCAAGTGGAAGCAGGAACTATCAGAGAGAAGACACTAATCAAGACCCCAGAAGATGACTCACCTCCCTTTAATAATCTATATATGGATCCTTCATCACAGAGATCCAGAGGCTGGAATTTTGTATCTTATAGAGAAGTGTTGTTGGTTTTCTGGTGTACATTCATAGTTTTGTGTGATCTAAGATTTACTTGAGGTGAAGAAGGGCTTTCTAGCTGGAGGATGATGCTGGGTCAGAGCATATGGTTGTAATCCTCTTTCTACTTTTCATCTTAATAAAGCTATTCAAATTTTCCTCCATATTCTTGTGTACTTCTTTATATATGCATTTGTATGGTTAACGCACATCTGGTCCTGTGTTATTTATGAATATAGATCTTTGTCCTTTGAGAGTAGAATGTTGCTGTGATTCCACAGGTGCTCTTTGAAGCTGCGCAGATGAAGAAGAAGCGGCAAAGCTCTATTAGGAAGGAGAGGAAATCAAGCGCAAGACTAAGGTTGGTCTCCTTGGTTCCCCTCTTGTCTATTTTCATAAAGGAAAACAAAAGTATACTTTACTTGTTTGTTTCTAAGATAGCTACCATTCTTAGTGGGAATAGTAGCATCCAAGTGGACACTATTCCCGGTAACAAAATGGCGACTCCACTGGGGAGTGACTAGATTTCTTGTTAGCCTATCTTTGTTTCTTTTATAAACTTACAGATGGAGCCTGAAGCCAAGCCAGCTAGCCTTTCAACTGCATTTGTCATACAAATGCAAAGTAGATCAATGCTGCTTCAGTCTATCTCCGGGTTTTGTTTATGAATTAAACAATCGATCTGTAAATAGTCTAATTGCCCTAAGTGGTGGCTCTAGTAACCTCCTTAGATCTACCCCTGTGATTTACAAATACTAAACATCACTTACTTGGCCTAAATCCCTGAACTAAATTGCAAATTGTGAGTAAAAACTTGTTTAAAGTCTCGCACTGGTACCATCGCACCCTACCTTCAAGGCAGTCTATATGCATCACACTTCCCAAGTGCAGTAGGTGCGCTGCATACTGAATTCACAGTGTGACAGGTGCGATGGTCAGGGAAGGTTAACTTTCCCTTCAAACTTTGTTTTTTCCCTCACTATTTTCAGTCCTATTCAGGAGTTTTGCTGTCTCTCGTCAGTTTATCTCTATGAAAACCCCCTTCTCTTACATTATTCTGCCTCATAGTGCAAAGAACTGTAAGTGTTTTTATGTATTGTGCGCCATTTTCAGTTCTCTTTTGCAAAAAAGTGGCATAGTCGAACTGCCGTTTCCTGATCTGAAAGTATCGTAGCTGTCGTTCTCAGTCATAGAAGACAATCCCATTGTTTATGATAGTTGATTATACAGTTACTATTGCATATGATTTGAATTAGCAGTTTTTAAAGTGTCGAAAAGAAATTTTCATTTCGAAATCACAAAGTGTCTCTCTTACCTTCACTTCATTTTGAAAAGAAATTTGTTGAGTACTGTCGCTTGGAAAATAATTCAGATTTGCACATAGCTTTCTTATCATCATTCATACATTAAGAAGGCTGGAAAACAAATACATGCATATTCATTTGCATCTTGACTGCTTGGTTTGATTTAGGACAGTGCATTTAGCGTGTGCTCTGTGCTCTTTGTAGAAAGATTGTGAACTTTCTTTCCTTAGTAGCTAGGATTTTCATCACCAAAAGGAAGATTAAACGTTTGTTTATCATCTTTGACTACATTTTGGGAATTGTATACACATCACGCGGTGAACCTGAAAGACAAATTTTTAAACAAGATCAACTTAAAATAAATTTAATGTATCTAAAAATGCTTTGGAAGCTAACGCACAACATCTAGAGGTCTATGCTAGAGACGTATTCCATCGTCGTAAAACCTGGTAACTGTTGCTTTCATTGTTGGTTGGGTGATTCCTCCACTTTGAGACGACAAGTGCTAGTACGGACTTGTGCTCCCATGTACCGTCGAGTATATTTTGGGAGACCACAATAGGTTGCATCCTTTATCCTTAGGAAGCCGTGTCTGCTGCCCTATCGATTGCAATGCACTGAGCACAACATTTGGGAAGATTGACTGTTGTACCGTAAAAAGTATTCTGCAGTTTTGCAATTGGTTTGGTAATACCCTCTGCCTAGATCTCTAGAGAAGTCCATTTTTTTCCTTTTTAGACTCCTTAAAGGAAAATGTCCTCTGAGCACTTGTCACTTCAGGCTCAATAAAAATCGAAGGCGACTAGAGTCATCTCTTGTTTTTTCTCGTCTCTTTAAAATTGAAAAAAAAAGTTGTGTCAAAGCGTCTAAAATTTATTTTAATCGGAATAACATCACAAATTCCCTCGTTGGTCTTTAGGTTGAGAAAATGGATTCTACCAACCAAGGATTTCCCCTTGGAGGAAATCCTAGTCCCTTCTCCTCTTTGAGAGATGTTGGTGCACCCCATATGGCCACTTTGTCACTTCCAGGGTTGACAATTGGTTTGTCCGTCTGGCTCTTCTCTACCTCTGTCGTTCAGAATCCCGTAACTCCTTAACAGTCAAGTTAGCAACTAGATGACACTAGAGTTGCCTCCCAACTTTCTACTTCGTCTGATTCTCCCTCTCCTCATTCCTCTTTGCTTGATAAAGCCGATAAAGCTAAAAATAAAGTAACTTAGAAGAAGAAGAAGCAGAAAGAGAAAAAGGAAAAGAAGAAAAAGGAACCAAAATCAAAAGGGGGCAACCAAGCGTCATCTAGCGAAAATCCTCACACCGCACCGTCGAAACCTAAATCTCCTTGTGTCATTTTCAATGGAGACCACTATCACCGAGAATGTCCCTGCATCCCTCAGATCTTAAGGGACTGGTCTCCTCATTTGCACAATCTGGTGGTGTCAACCTCTGACGATCATGTTGAATGCACACTATCAACCATTCGATGTGAAGCGCCTGGACAGAAAAGAAATACCAAATTTCCTTGTAAATTGTGTGAAGGGAATCATGCCGTCCACTGTTGTCCCTTCCTTGATGAGGCTAAAAGAGTTTTGGATGACTTTCCTGCTTCACCGCTACGGCTTCCTCCTCGATATAAAAAACTCTTGCCAAGTCCTCCACTGGTTGAAAATCCGGCTGGCCCGTCATTGTGGTCGGCTGAAGCGTCTATCATTGAAAATGAACCCTCTGAATCCATACTAGATGAAAGTCAAAAGGTCGAGACGGCAGTTGACCCGGTCTTGCCTTCAGAGTGTTCATCTTCGAATGATACCGTCATTGAAGAGAAAGAGAATGACACCACTGAAATTATTTTCATCAACACAGACTCCGATGAACTTGGGGGTATTCCTCCCATTCCTTTATCACAGGAAGGAAGTTCATCAGATTCATATCCGACCATTTATTCAGTCCCACCTCCAAGCAACCTAGTTGTTTCCTTCGACTGGAATCTACTAGGCAGACCCCATTTACCAGCTAATGTACCATTCAGAATCATTGTACAAGCTTACAGAATGGTCATGGCTGGTACCATCATTGATGAAGGGGCTTCTGTGAGTATCCTTTCCTCAACTACTTGGAAAGTGCCTGGTTTGCCATCGCTTTTGCATGAAACGAGAAATGTGATAGGCTTCGACAAAGGAACCAGTCGACCTTTAGGGATCCTTCCAAATGTGCCCATTACTTTGAGCAGGAAAACCGTTCACATGAACGTGATGGTAGTTCAAGGACCCTTGGATTATAATCTACTCCTTGGACACGACTATATTTATTGCATGGGAGCCATCGTCTCCTCACTCTTTAGAGTAATGTGTTTTCCTCACGAAGGCAGAATGGTCAAGCTCGTAGACCAAATGTCATTCCCCAATTCACACATCGCAAATATTCAAATTCCATCCCTAAATGGTCTTTTCACGCAAGGAATGTCTCATCGATCTCCAGTCCGTCCACTTGATGAGAGCGAGTGATTCAGGAGGATGTGACTGAAATGCAGGGGGCATGCACCCTGGTCTGTTTCGGTAGGAAAGCCTTGGGTATAGCATGGATTTCCGCGAGGGATATATGACTAGCCTGACACACCCATCCTCACAGCAATGGGATTACGCTGGAATACGATACCTTCGTTAAGTTTATGCTGAGTGGCATGCGTTTGCACCACTCCCCTTTGTCTATTTTGGTAGACATCGCCATGAAAGAATTCGTTCCGCTTCGTGGGGAACTTTCATGGTAACCTGGAAATTTTTTGCTATACCTAGGGGCATGCAAACCTTTCTACATGCAAGCAAAGAGTGGCTATTTATTTTTTAAATTTGTAGGACCTTTAACCCTTTAAACCTGTAAGGCTAGTCATTTCCTAGCTTGCATAAAGAAAGGATTGGGGGCAAAGCTTTAAAAGATGTAAGCCCCTTCAAAATAGAATCTTGAATGAGACATCCTTATCATACGACTGGTGAGCAGTGTTACCCCAGGGTTCAAGCTCGTTAAAAAATAAACCCCCCACGAGCAGTTTTAGTGCATAGTTCAAGCTCGTTGAAAAATAAACATAAGTCATGAGAAGATGTTTCCCCCAGCGTTTAAGCTCATTAAAAAATGAACCGGTAAATAACCATTGTGAATGCCTTATCGCTAGCTTTTGAGCCTTGGTCGTGTTCTCATCATCACCTCCACTCTGTTTTAGTCGATCATTCACCCCCACATGATTGTTTAGCCCTTCGAGGAACATCTGTGAAGAATGATTCTATTAGCCATCCTTGTGACACTGCTGCGATTGGAGAATTCCAAACCTTACCTGGAATCAGTTGCTACCCGAAACCATCACTCGTTCCTCAAAAACGAGTCTCCTTTAAGCTCTTTTCAACTGTCTCATAAAATATGAAAATATTGCCAAGCGATTGGCCTCCCCAGCTCGTTAAAGTCATCGGAAGTGCTATCCCTCCTCTAGATTTGAATATTTTTGGACATGAGGGAAGCGCTTGTCTTGTTCAGCTCGTTAAAATTATTGAAAATTCATCCCTTTTGTATTATTTTACGCTTTTTCGTACTTAAGGGATTACATGACGAAAAAGAATCATTGGAGTCTCCTTTCCATTCCTTTCGGACTCTCTAAAATTGAAAGGGACCGAGTTATGTTTGTCATTAAACTCGTTAAAACTGAATAACGATAAACTCGTCCAAATGGACGGGAACGAGTTTCACTGTTGCTAGGCTCGCTAAAATATAGCGACAGGTTCGCACAAAGGGAGGATTATAGAACAAGCATATGTTATCCTCCTCAATCTTGACAAAAATAAAGAGGTATTGGTCAGCAATGACTGTGGAAAATTGGGAAGAAAACTTGAAAAAGCCTTATTAGTAGCAAGTCGCTCTTGAACATGACACATTCCTTCCGCATCCATGCCGGGTTGGGTTGTTCCATTCACTGGTCATCACCATTGGTCCATCACACCATCCATCTTTGGGGTTAACACTACCAATCCATCGTCAGTGTCGCCGATATGTTCAAGAGAAGTCATTCAGACAATTCACCCGTGTCTCACCCACTACAATACATTCATGCTTCATTCCTTCATGACCGCCATCCTAAACCCTGTATCGTCAGTTTGTTTTCACATCCAAAATCATTTGCTTCGTTCCATGTCATTGATGTGGGATTCATTAAGGCCCTCCTGCGACGAGTCACTTCTTGTCGACATCAGCTCATTATCCAAGAAGTTGACATAGGAACAACCCTTTTAGTACTTTGAAGCTTGCATGCCTCAATGGCAAGTTTCTCACTTTTGGCGACAAGTTTACATCAATGGCCTTCGACCGAGAGATTTTACGTAGTGTTTGACTCCAAGTCCTTTTTCACACCGCATGAATTGTACTGTAGTACCTTGAGGGTCATTGTCATTATTGGTGATTCCTCTCATGCCTGTTAACAGCTTACATCATTGGCTGGTTATCAGGTGATGTCTTTCCATGTTCGACTGCAAAACATTTTTCACATGGATCGACTTGTACTCCGAGTGAAGATTGAATGAGTTTTGAAGACCCCGCATCTAGTTTCATCCATCTGGGCTTAGATATATTCAGGAATATAAAGGCATCAAGTGTACATCATTGCCAAACAAATGATCATCCAAATCAAAGGATGATGAATCCAAATCATTAGTCTGTCACACAGACGGTTGTCTGTTCTATGTACATGAAAATGAATTTATAAAAGCTGAGCATGGAAATTCCCACCTCAGCTACATCATGAAAATATGTTGTCAAAATAATGTATTTTATTGTATCTTATTACAGGTCACCTCCTAGCTTGAAAAAGCTTCGGATCCTCATAGTAAAGCATTTCACCCGACATCAAAAAGATTAACGACCTCATGCTTTAGGGGGCAACTGTTATAGACATTATTGGGCACTTCAACCCCAATCATAAATGTCCATAAACTGCAGGCTCCTAAGTCCCTAAAAGTGTTGCTTCACAGCCTAAAGGAACAAGGTCAGTTGATTACATCATCTCCTAGAATTTCTCCACTAAAAACTCCTCATAAATGGTCAAAACTGGAGCATACTGGAAACCCAGTGTAGAAGGTGCGATGCATATCACCTTCCCAGTGTACAAGGTGCAATGCGTACTGAATTTCTCCCCTGTAGGGTGTGATGGTTGTGAATGGACAAATGGCAGGGACAAAATGCGAGGTGGAAGATCATGGAATCTTCCAAAAGCTTCCCCTCTAACACTTGCCTCTTTGTTTTCGACCAGTGATGAGTAAGAGATCACCATTCTCCAAGTGGAAGCAGGAACTATCAGAGAGAAGACACTAATCAAGACCCCAGAAGATGACTCACCTCCCTTTAATCATCTATATATGGATCCCTCATCATAGAGATCCAGAGGCTGGAATTTTGTATCTTATATAGAAGCGTTGTTGGTTTTCTGGTGTACATTCATATTTTTGGGTGATCTAAGCTTTACTTGAGGTGAAGAAGGGCTTTCTAGCTGGAGGATGATGCTGGGTCAGAACATATGGTTGTAATCCTCTTTCTACTTTTCATCTTATAAAGCTTATTCAAGTTTTCCTCCATATTCTTGTGTACTTGTTTATATATGCATTTTTATGGTTAACACACATCTGGTCCTGTGTTATTTATGAATATAGATCTTTGTTCTTCGACAGTAGTATGTTGCTGTGATTCCACAGGTGCTCTTTGAAGATGGACAGACGAAGAAGAAGCGACAAAGTTCTATCACGAAGGAGATGAAATCAAGCGCAAGACTAAGGTTGGTCTCCTTGGCTCCCCTCTCGTCTATTTTCATAAAGGGAAACGAAAGTAGACTTTACTTGTTTGTTTCTAAGATAGCTACCAGTCTTAGTGGGAATAGCAGCATCTGAGTGGACAGTATTCCCGGTAACACTATGGTTTTACACAAATTTTGAGTAGGAGAATTTGTTCGATACATAATTTAATTCCTCATCCAAGGTATACCCATGTTGCATAGTTTCGATGGACCCTACTACATGAACAATGATAAATACATGAAAAATCATGATTGCAATCGCATTTTCATATATTTTTTATTTTTTTTGTAGAGGAATCCATTGAAATTATGCAACATGGGTACTCCTCAGATGAAGTTTTGCATCCAACGAGTGTTCCTATTCAAAATTTGAGTGAATCTGTAGGGAGATAAGTTGAAAGTACAAGTTGATAAAGTAGTTTTTTTTTTTTTTTTATCTTTTAATCATTTTACTTTTTTACTCCAAAAATGGTGAATCATTCCCCATGGTTCACATCATCATATTGAATCTTATCAGTTGTTATAAAGTTAATTTTGGTTGTATATATTTGTTTTGAGGCCCATTTTCTACCTCAGAAATTCTCTAATGTTTTAGCAGCTTCAAGTGCCTAAGTAGCATTGAGGAATTTCTTGACCTTTTCTTCATGTGGGTAAGACACTGAAGTGTACATCCAATTGTACCTTATACTTGTACAATGATGAGTAGCAATACCTTTCAGGTCATATATGTGGTATCCCAACTGGAC
Source organism: Pinus taeda (assembly GCA_000404065.3). Classification (NCBI taxonomy): domain Eukaryota; kingdom Viridiplantae; phylum Streptophyta; class Pinopsida; order Pinales; family Pinaceae; genus Pinus; species Pinus taeda. The sequence goes on along the minus strand of APFE030388273.1, from coordinate 405,909 downwards.
AAACATGCTATGTTTTAATTCTAGTGTCTCCGCATCTCCTTCCTTCATATTCTTCATGTGGTGTTGTGTTATATTCCTTCCACTACTAGCCCACATAGTTAACCGGGGGGTTAGAATCCGCCCCCCGTTCGTTGTGCTGATTACGTAGCGGGGGGGGGGTTGACATGGGGTTTGAGGGGTGTAGGAAACCTCACTCTATGGGGTCCAGGGCAGTGCCCCAGGAAATTTTGTTTTTGGACCCTATATTAGGTTGGGCGGACCTACCTATGGTTTTGTGCATGATTTTTCACACATGGTTTTGGACGCAATGTTTTCGATCCATGGTTTTGGATGCTTTGCATGTATATATGTATTATACCATTGAAAGAATATAATGAAAAATCAAGCTGGTAGTCTGATTTTGGGATCTAGGGAAAAATCTCTGTGTTGTGTTTTATGTGTTATGCTCTCACATTGTTTATTTTCTGTGTTTTAGAATTCTTATGCAGGTAATTTCTGTATGGGGTTAAAACCTACATTTGGTATCAGAGTTGTTTTGGCTTCAAGGGGACACCTTTGTTGCTGAGGGGTTTTGCTCGGGCCTGTGGTAAAACCTATTCAGTGGGAGATCTGCGGGATCGATTCTGGTAGTGAAAGAAGATGGCAAGTAGTGGAAAGATAAAGATCCAGAAATTTAATGGTCAGAGTTTTGAGTTGTGGAAACTCAATATGGATGATCTGTTGGTGGATAAAGATCAGTGGATTGCGATAGATCCGGGTACTAAACCAATGGGAGTGTTTGATGAAGAATGGAAGAAGTTAGATCGGAAGTCAAAGAGCATAATATGATTGTGTGCCTCATATTCAGTATTGCTGAATGCCTCAGGGGAAGCTATGGCGAAGGCTTTGTGGGACAAGTTAGGGATCTTGTACCAATCTAAGTCTCTGGTGAATAAACTCTTCCTACGGAAAAAGGATGAAAGATGAACACTTAGTGACAAATGCATCTAAACGCATTAATACTATGGTAAGTCAGTTATTATCTATTGATATTAAAATTTCAGATGAAGATAAGTGCATCAGTTTGTTGTGTTCTCTACCAGATTCGTGGGATAGTCTAGTTATTGCAATAGGTAGCAATGCAAATATGATGAAGTAGTCTCATCCTTGCTGATAGAGGAAATGAGATGGAAAAATATGGAGCTAGAATGGTGATGCCTTGTGTATACGAGGACGGTCCTAGAACAAAATCAAAAAGTCATCGAGTGGGAGGTCTAAATCTAGAGGAAAACCTTTAAAGGTGGTGTATTGGAAATGTGGAAAGGAACGCAACTACAAAAGGGACTGTAAATCTAAAGCTCATGATGAAGGAAAGGGATCTGATGATGCTCCTTCTACAGAGGTGAAAAAAACCTCAGATGAAGGCGGGGATGTGTACTTGGCTTCTTCAAGTACACATGTAGATCATGAGGCATGGTTGATTGACTCAAGTGCATCCTTTCACTTCACTCCACATAGAGAGTGGTTCTGTGAGTATGAGAAATATGATGGTGGTGATGTCTTCTTGGGGGATGATAAGAAGTCTAGAATCATTGGTCGCAGAAAAGTAAAGTTGAAGTTGCAACGTGGAAGGGTTAAAACACTCCCAGGTATTTTGAATATTCTTGCATTAGCCAGAAATCTGATTTTTGTAAGCAAGTTGGATGATGCAGGTGTATAAATAGTGCTTGAGAAGGATACCTGCAAGATGGTTTGAGGGGCACTGGTATTGATGTGGGGAGTTCAAATTGGAACTCTATACAAGCTGCAAGGTAGCACTGTTGTTTATGGGTACAACAGTTCTTTGGTTACTAAAAGTAGAGCAGAAAATCTAGTGGTCTCTGGAGAGAAGACCATGTTGTGGCATCAAAGGCTTGGGCATATTGGAGAGAAGGGCCTTCAAATACTTCATGGTAAAGGTATGGTAGAAGGTATGAGTAATATCTCTCTAGATTTTGATTTCTATGAAAATTGTGTATATGAGAAGAAGAATCGGGTGAGTTTCCCCTCTAGTCGTAAGAGGGTGAAACAAATATTAGAGCTTGTGCACAGTGATGTGTTTGGACCTGTGAAGGTTCCATCACTGTGTAAGTTTGTGTGATATGTATCATTTATGGATGACTTCTCAAGGAATACATGAATATATTTCCTTAAGAAGAAATCTGCAATCTTTGACAGGTTTAAAGAATTTAAGGCTCTTGTGGAAAACTAGACAGAGAAGAAGATAAAGGTGTTGAGGACAGATAATGATGGATAGTTTTGTAGCAAGGAATTTGAAGAATTCTGTAAGAAGTGTGGTATAGCATGGCAGAAGACTACTCCATATACACCTCAACAAAATGGAATTGCAAACAGAATGAACAAGACATTGATGGAAAGGACAAGAAGCATGCTCAGTGGTGCTAGGTTAGGACATGAATTCTTGGCAAAGGCAGTGGAGATAGCATGTTACTTGGTCAACAGATCACCTTCATCAGCGTAGGAGGATAAGACTCCACAACATGTATGGACTGGTAAGAAACCCTCTCTTTCACATCTGAAGGTATTTGGATGTGATGCATATGTACATGTTTCATAGGAGAAAAGAACCAAGTTGGATAGCAAATCTAAAAAGTGCATCTTTATTGGGTATAAGGATGGTTTAAAGGGTTATAAGCTTTGGAACCCAGTAACAAGGAAGGTTGTGTAAATCTGAGATGTGGTGTTCAGAGAGGTGAAAGATGTTATTAAACATGAAGTCCAACCAAAGGAACCTAAGAAGATAGAGTTTGAGCTTAAGGAGGAAGAATCAGACTCTACAACAGAAGAGAAATCAGAAGATGAAGAGCCACAAACTCTGGGTGTGAGAAGATCAGTTCGAGAAAGAAGGCAGCGGGAAAGGTATAGTCCATCTACTTTCTATTCAAATTTTGCTTTATCTGTTACTAATGATGATCCTAGAACTGTGAAGGAAGCAGTAGATTCAGAGGATGGCAAACTCTAGAAAGAGGCCATGGTTGATGAAATGGCATATTTGCATAAAAATGAGGCTTGGGATCTGGTGGAGTTGCTAGTTGGAAGGAAACCCATTGGCAGAAAATGGATGTTTAAGAAGAAGAAAAATGTAGAAGGAAAGGTGGGGAAATACAAAGCTCGGTTGGTAGAAAAAGGTTATTCCCAGGTGCCAAGAATCGATTTTGGTGACATTTTTTCTCTTGTTGCCAAGGTAGCTTCAATTAGATTACTTTTATCTGTTGCTACTGCTTTTGATTTTGAGGTAGAACAGATGGATGTGAAGACAACATTTCTTCACGGGGATCTGGAAGAGGAGATCTACATGAAGCAACCTGAAGGCTTTGCGGTGAAGGGTAAGAAATAATTGGTATGCAAGTTAAAGAAGTCTTTGTATGGGTTAAAACAACCACCAAGAATGCGGTATCAGAAATTTGATACATTTATATGGGGACTTGGCTTCACTAGAAGAAAAGCAGATCACTGTGTGTATTTTAAATTAGTTGGTGACCGTGTTATTTATCTGGTCTTGTATGTGGATGATATGTTGCTGGTTGGAAATGATAAAGAAATTGTCCAGGATTTGAAGACCCATTTGTCCTCCAAATTCGAAATGAAATATATTGGTGCTGCAAACTATATTTTGGGCATGGAAATTAAAAGAGATCGGGCAAAGAGGAAGCTTTGGTTAAACTAGAGGAAGTATGTCAAGACAATACTGTAGAGGTTTAATATGCAGGATAGTAAACTGATGAAGGTTCCTATTCTTGTAGGTGTGAAGTTATCTATTGAACAGTGTCCCAAGACACAAGAAGAGAAAGAGGACATGTCTCATGTTCCATATGGAAGTGCAATCGGTAGCCTGATGTATGCAATGGTCTATACTAGACCAGACATTGCACATGAAGTGGGAGTATTGATCAGGTTTATGTCAAAACCAGGGAAGGATCACTGGACAACAACGAAGCGAGTTTTTAGGTATTTGCGTGGCACTAGTGATTATGGTTTGTGCTACCAAGGAAGACCAGGATTAGTGAAAGTGTTGGATATTCATGGCTTTGTTCATGCAGACTAGGCTGGAGATTTGGATAAGAGAAGATATACAAGTGGGTATGTGCTTAACCTATTTGGAGGTGCATTTAGTTGGATGGGTAAGGAACAATCGGTAGTGGCACTATCAACTACAGAGGTAGAATACATGGCAGTCACTCATGCAAACAAGGAAGCAGTTTGGTTATAGAAATTGTGTTCAAGTATGGGGTTAGTACAGGGAGCTATAAGGATAGACTATGATAGCTAAAGTCCAATTTTCTTGGCAAAGAACCCTACATATAATTCAAAGACAAAGCACATTGATGTTAAGTATCACTTTGTGAGGGATATGATAGAAGACAAAAAGGTGTTGCTGGTAGAGGTGGACACTTTGAAGAATATTTTAAATGCTTTGACAAAATATGTGAGCCTTGAGAATTTCTCTTGGTGTAGAGAAACAATGGGTGTTGCAGGGCTGGTTAAATGACTAAGCTCTCTTGTGGCCCCCTGTGGAAACAAAACAAAACAAAAAGTGGGAGAATGTTGGGTTGTGTTATATTCTTTACACTACTAGCTTTGGATGCGATGGTTTTCGGTCCATGGCATTGGATACTTCGGCATGTATAAATATGTATTATAACATTGAAAGGAATATAATGAAAAATCAAGCTGGTAATCCCAGTTTTGGGATCCAAGGGAAATCTCTGTGTACATGTGTTTTATGTGTTATGCTCTCGCATTATTTATTTTCTATGTTTTAGAATTCGTATGCAGGTAATTCCTATATGGGGTTAAAACCTACACTTCAAACGTATGCTCCTATGCATAATGGAAAAATTGGCAAAGAAGATTTCTTTTTCTTTTGCAATGAACTAGATAGCCCTGCAGAAAGTTAGTATGAAACCTCTTGCATCACCACTTTATCAATCACAAATAATGGTAGTAGTGGTGGACTTCTATATTCATCAAATACCATTATGAATGTTCCATAACGAAAATAATTTGGTACAATATTGAGATGAAACATTTAGTAATTTTGGCATAAACTCCTTTATAGCATGTTTCCCATAAAAATTTATAATAGATATGTACTTGTAGTGAATCATTGGAAAAATTCCATTTCTACCCCATCCTCAAAAACTCCATCCTCGCACAAATTCCATCTAATAAGTAGGAATCCATGTAAAACTCAGTTTGATATCCTTTTGTTGGAGTTTTGGCTCCTCTAACATAGATTTTGAGTGATGTATCTATGAGGTCTACCAAATTGAATACGGTTCATTTGGTAGCACAAATGTATACCATAGGGACCCATTTTTATTTCTTTAAAGAACACGATGTCTTGTCTCCCATAGATTTTGTGACACATTTCCATTAAATGCTGATAAAATATTTTGAGCATCTTGGTCTTGTATGTGCCCCATATCTTATGTCTAAGTTTACTTGGTTCTTTCCACCATGATTTAATGATTTATTTGGTAGAATATTTGTAGTCAACATACCACCTTCAACTAAAATACTATTGTGGTTTTAGCAGTTTATAACACATTTGAATATCTCCTGATTGAAACGATGTTAATGGTTCTCCTTTAGTATTCTGGAATATCATATTTTCATTATCTATCTCCTATAAGAACCATTTTATTGTCTAAGCACAAGGAACAACATGGATGTGGGAAGCTACTTTGTAAAATCTAGACTTTTTTATGTTGATATATACATCTTGGTATTCTTCTCCTTCTGGAAACTCTTTTCGGGAAAAATACCTGAATATCTATGGCCATGATAGAGATATTTATTTATCAATATAATAGGTCGTGCATTTAAGGAAAAGTACCATAGATTTAGGATTTTCAATTATCTCTCATTGGCCCTTTCCTCATTGTTGGTGCCATACTTTTAGTAGAAGATGGTATACTGAAGCACTGCAATTCCACTATCCCTAAAACTTCAAAGATATTCATTGCAAAGAGAAAATTTCAACCCAAAAACCTGAATCTATTTAGTGTTCTATTACATGGCACAATTTAAGAAAACTTAGTGCATTGGACTCTTTGGTCACAGTCATGATTTTCAGGGATTAGTGCAATCAGGGTTTTTAGTGATAGAGTGTAATGAGAGAGTAGGTGTTTGTTGGGCACCTAATTCACTAATGGTTAAGGTGTGGAAGTTGGATAGTCAATGGGATTCCGAGAGATGTTGGAAGATGAATCCAATAGTCACAAGAATGTATTATAAATGCACATATACGCTAACAGTAAATGAAATTGATGATTTAACTTTCCTATCTTGACTATGTTTAACATGGTATGAGAGCAGGAGTACTCCTTCCCTGCCCAAATATGAGCCACTAATTTTTTGACGTCTTTGTGCATGTCAATTTTACATTTCATGAATATGTTGTCAGCTAAATTATAACTATGATCTTTGCCCAGACCTGTAGCATCTCTAAGAAACATTCCTTTCACAATTACACCATCTTGCAAAAACACATCCATCCATCCTAGCTACCAAATGCACATGAGCCTATCATACATGCTTTTGCACTATCATGAAGAATAATACACCTCCTATGCATCCCTAAAATTTATGTAGTCACTTAAATGAACCTGAATAAGGAATTTATGCATTGAATTACATTTGTGTTGAATATCATTTGCTATGAACCATTGTTGAGATGGTCATTCCATTGAGAGCTAGTCATTCTAGATGCAATGGCTCTCAGTCAAGAGAAAATTGTTGTTGTGTTGTTTATTATCTAAAGTTGTCATTTTTATTCAAGGACTTGTTGGTTCATATTGTAAAATGTTGTTAGTTCTATTCAAGAGTCATCGCTATTGTAAAAAGTCGTTGGTTCATGTTTTTCAAGTTTACATTGAATAATGTGCTTTGAGTTTTGTTCGTTGAACTTATTTGTGCTACTACATGACTAAGAAAATTATTTTGTTCAATTCTTGAGTTTCGTAAAACATTGGTAGAGGAAAAGAAATTTCAACCAAGATTTCCTACACCATGAAAGTATCGAGATTTTGTAGGAAGATATATGGGTATTAAAAAATAGAAGAGTTCCCAGAGTTTTTGTTTAAGGAAATATTAGATTATAGAATTGATATCCCTGTAGACTTTGGAGGTGTGTCCATGTATAGTACCGAAATGAGGTTGTCGAATTTTAATGTTGCATTGAAATTATTTATCCATTGAACTATTAGGCTTTTATTGCATGCCTTGGCTCATGTCATGAGTTACATTCCATTCATATGCTTGTTACCTTGTGTTGAACGTCTTGTTTATTATGTTGACCATGTTGGCTAGTCCTTATTGCGTGAATAGTTTGTGAATTAATTCTGAAGTGTGAATACATGCATGGGATTGTACTTAACACCTTCAAGTTCTAGTGAACGTTGCATCTATTTGAATGCTTTACATGGAAAAAAAATAGTTGTGTGAGCAGAGAGAGAAATAATTGACGACTCCTACATTGTCCAATTAGAAGTAGCCTCTAGCATTGAAATATGAAGTTGTGATATGAGCTTCCAATAATAAACCACTTGAACTTGAATTTGGTTGTAGCGAATTTGCGTGTTCATCAGGTTTTTCATTTAATTCACCATTTGGCAGCAACATATTTTCAAGAAGATCACCAATGATGTCGCAGAGTATGGTATAAAGCTACGTGGACTTTTCTTTAGAGCATTAACATTGAATTCGACATTTTTTGTGTAAGGATTTGAAAACCCCAACACTTTTATTTACCATGCTTTGGTTTGAATGATTTGATCTCAATACAAGGACAAGATCATTTTGACACATCAATGAGAGCCTTGAAACATTTATTGTCTCCTAGATCGTTGGAAAACATACTAACGTTGGTGAAGAAACCATAAGCTTGTACGTTATTCAAGAATATGTAAAGACACCCCAAGAGGTCTTAGTTTTGTGAGTTCTTAAGTCTGTGTTTTGGTTTCTTAATTTAAAACTTGAGGGCTGGAATATTCAAAACACGCCAAGTTCCATGCAATAAAAAAAGGCACTTGTGTCCTTTACAAATCGAGTGATATTCGAACTATTTGAATTTTCCCACGACTTATGGAATTTTGCTGTTCAATCACTTGGAAGATTTCGTGAGTATTTACATGACAAAAAGCTTGGCATACTTTTTGAAAATTTTGTTGCAATCAAATATGCGAAGAGTGAAGGTAAAAAGTGTTTTATGTCTGCATTGAAGGCCTAGTGCACTCGAAGATTAGTAGAAATAAAATTCTATGGCTTGACATAAATATTACATAAATACAAATTTCTTAGTAACCAATGAGTAACTGTGGGACATTGACTGCATCAAGAAGGTTTTTGCAAGCGTATCTAAACCCTTTTCAAAGTTTTTTGCAAGTTGAGTCAAGCTACTCTCGACTCTTATGAATTCGACTTTGTGTTGAGCCAAACCAAAACATATAATTTAATCTCTATACTTGTTGAGAAGGCTTGGTCAAAGGCTTTTGAGAGGGTATATCAATTACTTCATGGGGAGGAGCATACCACAGTCATATTTCCTATACAAGAAGCTCTTTTGTATTCCTTTATTGTAATGTTTTCTCCATGCAATAAACTAAAGTTATCAACTAAAGCATTGAATCTCGCAGTGCTCGAGATATCCAAACTATTTCATGCATAGGACTGGAGAAGGACATTCTCTCGGTGGCATCACTAAATTATTCAAGAAAACATTATGCCTGTATTATATATTCAATGATGTTTTGATGCACAACTCGTATTCTTCATTTTTTAAATCTTCAATAGCCGAGGTTTGTCTAGCCCTACTATAGTCTCCACTAGGATTGATGAGACTTTATTTATTTACTGATAAAATGGCCAAACTTGATAATTTTATAGACTTATTAAGAAATCTAATCCTATCTACTAATGAAAACACAGTCAAAATAACCAAAGACTCTCTCTTTTACAATATGCACAACAACAGATTGATTTCTTTGCAGCGTGAATCTCAATTGGAACAAGAAGAATTACATAAATGGAGTCATCATTCTCAACCAATTTTTGTTTAGAACATTGAAACAGACTCACATAAACAAAAAGTCAATAATGTTACAGTTGATTCAGATCCAGTGCCCAATGAAGCAGCAGAATTACATGTAGATGCAGAAATTCAGCTTGCACTTCCCCAATTGATCATCAGACCTTAGGAAGGGCTTGTCCATAACAAGCACATAAATAGTCTTGCATATGAAAAGGATGTTTCCTTTCATATTCCATATTACTCAAAGCCCATCTAGTTTCAGAGTGTTGGATTTCTTCATGATAGTTCACCTTCATAGGTTCTAGATTCTGCTCCTCCACATTCGCAACCAAAAGTTGTTAAATGCCAACACTGTGACCGAGTTGGCCATATGAAAGATCATTGTTTTGATATTCATCCATGTGAGGACAGTCATAAAATCACTCATTCTTAAAACAGATGCTTCAAAAATAAGCCTCTTGAAAGAGCAAAGATTCATCTTAGATGGATCACTTCTTGGCAATGGGCTTCAATAGCCAAGAATATATTTCAGTCATATGTCAAAATTTCTTCTAGAAGATTAAAAGGTCCTACAGTTGAGTTTTCTCCATCATCTCACCTTGTATCTGACAGGGGGGGAAGTGATGGTCATCTACAAGATTCAAAGCCACATCAAGTGAGCCTAAGCCACAACCTCCCATACCAAATTCAAAGTTATAGCCAGAGGCATAGATAGCCCTGAGCATGCCTTAGGTTGATGATCAGCCTTAAACCATCTATGCAATGTTGAGACATCTCTTCAAAGAATTGGTGAAACTTCCTCTAGCAGAAGATTTCATCTTCTTTCCAGTTTTGGAAGAGTTCCAAGAATTTCATAAAGAATTCCAGGGTTGGTGGTAATCCTTAAACCATCATAGGTTGAGACCTCCCTTTTTAGGGTGAGGTTCTCCCTTTTTATGTGGGGTGAGACCTCCCTTTTAGGTTTGAAAGTTTCCCTCTTCAAAACACAAGGAGCACTTCCTCTAGCAGAAGACCTCAGCCTCATGCCAGATTTGTAAGAGTTCCACGAACTACACTAAGTGTTCCAGTGTTGGTGGTCATCCTTAAACCACCCTCCTTATACCAACATTTCAGAGAGCACATTCAGTCTAGTGTTTCCATGCATTTTTTCACATTTTGTATTACAACTTTCTTCTTGGACTCAATCATACCCCTTTGGATTAAGGGGATAATGTTGGACACCTAATCCGCTGGTTAAGGTATGGAAGTTGGAAGTCAAAGGGAGTCTAAGAGACGTTGGAAGATGAATCCAACAGTCACAGGAATTTATTATAAATGCACATCTATGCTAACAGTAGATGAAATTAATGATTTACCTTTCCTATCTTCAATATGTTTAATACTGTCTAAGATGCATGGGCATGACAACCAGGTACAAAAACTATCAATTTCACTCAGGATTTGTAAGAAGAATATTATACTAAGGAATGTTGAGGCTCTATGTCATGCTAATGTGATAACAATATCTATCACAATCAAGAATCACAGGGATAGTTTGCAAAGGAAAGGGTCCAAGACCTAAAGCGCATGAACACAATAATAGGTAAATCACAATCAGGGTTGCAAGACAATGCTATTAAGTGTTTCAATGCAAACAATAGGTAGCACAAAAGTGACTAGGGAGGTTAAATAATGCTTGGAGGAAATAAAGGTTAAGGAAAATGGAAATTGCAACTTGCGGATGGAAAGCTAAAATATTATCTTCATAGAATGAAACTATTCAATTGAAGGAAGTCAAAATTTGGCTTAGTGTTTGATCGGCCTTTAGTTCAAATAGTGTCAAGGTAGTGTTTCAAATGATAACCCAACATGCATATATACATTTATTAACTATGATAATGTCAAGTGCCTATGAATCATCTTTCAAAAAATGCAAAAAATATTAAATACCAAAGGAAATGTGCAATCGCAAAATTTAACGACAAGAAGTGGTTCCTTTGGGCACTATTTCAACTTTCAATGATAGCTAAGAGCACTACGGGGAGAATTTATGCAAAGCACTCTGAAGACAATGACTGAATGAAATAAATAGTGGGGAGTGTTTATATAAATTTCATCAACATGTGTGAAAGTAGGTGGAGTAAATGTAGACTCGCATTTTGAAATTCCATCAATTTCATGGCAGTGTGATGATTTATTATCATAGTGTGATGGGGACTAGGTTGCAAAAGTGGGCTACCAAAGCTATAACGATGTGATTACTATTCATTAAGGAATACTCTGATAATTTATTTGCTAAGTAAAGAGACTCAAAAGATTTAGGAAATGCATTCCTTTGACAGTTTCATATAGGGTGATAAAGATTTAAACAGGAACACAACAAATTACATATATAACCATAAATACAAATATGCAGTAGAAATAACACTTCATTTCATTAATATCAAACACTGAAATATGCTTACAAACAGAATGGAAATAAGACTAGCTTGGGCAATGGTAGCTTATCTCTTAGAAGAGATGTGGTGGCTACCTGCCTCTGAACTGCATTACAATAAGGCTCAAGGGACTTTTTATTATTGAACAATAGGAGAAAACCCTAAACAACAAAAACCCTAACCCGAGGAGATGTAACACCAAGAGTTTATGGGACCCATTGGGGTGAGTTGGACAGCCAAGTTGTTGGGGTCACGACTTGGTCATATTATCTCTATTTGATGCTCACGATAACCCATTGGAAAGATCTATCCGAGGAGTATGATCGAAAAGATGATTTTATTTAGAAAATAGTTGGCGGTATATTGCCAACAAAATGTCGTTTAGGGCCACAAAAAAGCTCTAGAAGTTTAGGACCTGAAAAACTTCTAAAAATAGTAAATTGTGCTACAATTAAGGAAACTAAAAAGCTAAAAGAAACAATGGTGGGTGTCCAAGTGGAATTGGCGAGTGGCCACCAATTTCCACCTGGATCATTCCTCCCCCCTTAGGAAGCAATAGTCCCCATTGCATTGAGTTCCTCCATAAGATGAGGAAACGTCTGCTGAACTTGGTTCCTGGTGACCCACTTGCCCCCGTGAAGGAGTTGGCCTGCTTTAACAACTCAATATAGTTGGATCTTTTGCTGGCGAGTGTTCTTGATCTACGTTTCCATGATTTGGTCAGTTGTGGCTTGCTCCATGCAATCTGGATTTAACTCTGTAGGTGTGAGTTGCTCTGCAATGTTTGATTTGTCTAGCAATGGTGGGGAGTATGGTCGAAGGTGGTCCACATTGAACACTGGGTGCAGGTCAAGGACTGGTGGAATGCTAAATTCCAATGCATTATCAGCCACAACCTTGGTAATGGTTTAAGGACCATATCAGAGTGGTCTGAGTTTACGATGGGCTCCACTAAGGAGTTCCTTCTACAAATGCAACTAGACTTTGTCACCCACCCAGAATTTGTGTGGCACCCAATGTTGATAATGTCGGTGCTTGTATGTGGCATTTGATTTCTCTAGAACGTCATGGACCTATTAGCAAATATGTAGGATGTGCTAAATAAATCTATTTTCCTTATTGGCTTCCAACTGGACATGAGCTGAGTCTGCTTGAGTAGTTGTAAATTGTATGGCCACATCAATGGGACATAGTGGCTGGAATCCCAAGCCCACTTGAAATAGGTTGTGGCTAGTCGAGCTATGGAGAGCTCAGTTATAGTTGTGCTAGACATATGGAAGGCTCTCATCCCATGTGTGTGGACGCTTTGAGTTTTACATGCAAAAAATGTGTACAATCATCCTGTTGACGACCTCTGTCTAGCCATCAGTTTGGGGATGGAAAGCTATGGACTTACTGAGGTTGTTGTCCAGCATTGACCAAAGACTAGACCAAAATGTACTGAGGAACCTGTTGTCTCGATCTGAGATGATAGATTGTGGGATCCCAAAGTGTACCCACACTCATTAACATAAGAGTTTAGCAGTGGCTTTTGTTGTGATATTCTTCTTGCAGACTACCAGAATGGCCATCTTCGATAATTTGTCGATGACAACAAAAACACAGTCATTGGCATGCTTAGTAAAGGACCTGACATGTAATCCATGGAGATGGATTCCCAAGGTCGACTAGGGGTATGCAACGGAGTATAGAGGCCTTGCTTCTTGATAGTCAGTTTGGCAGTGGTTCAGGTAGTGCAAGGTCTGATGTACTTCCCAACATCCTGTCAAAGATTTGACCAGTAGAAATACTTCTGTAGTAGTGCCACTATTTTATCGACCCCAAAATGTCCAATAGCCTGACTATAGTGCGCTTCCCAAATCATCTTGGCTCGCTCTCTCAAAGGAACTCAAAGGTGTCCTAGGTGGCATAGTAGGGAACCTTTGAGGTGAAAATCTAGAACTTGCTGACCCTCCAAGAGCATCTGGTATGTGTGGTTGAAATCTAGGTCACTTTTGTAGAGAAGTGCTCAATCAGAGTTCTTGTGCCCACAAGAGTTGAGCACAGTAGTTAACACCATGATCAGTGGTCGGCTAAGGTAGTTTGCAACATTATTGGTGCTACCCTTCATATACTTGATATTCAGATGGAATTGGTGTAAGTGTGTGGACCACTTTTTATGGCAATCATTTTGCAACTTCCCTTATGTATGTATGAGCTATAGGGATCGATGGTCTGTGTGGACGACCATTTCCTTCCCCAAAATGTAAAGCTTCCATTGTCGGAAAGCCTGCACAATGGAATACATCTCTTTCTCATAAGTGAGATACTTCTAGACTGTGTCTAAAAGTGTCTCGCTATGATATGACACTAGATGACCTTGTCAAGTAAGGACTACCCCAATAGCATAGACAGAGGCATTTGTCTCGATCTCAAATGGTTTTTGAAATTCTAGTAAAGTGAGTATTGGTGTAGAGCAGAGGTGATGTTTCAACTTTGTGAATGCCTTATGTTGATATTCAGACCAAAATAATTTTTCTTTGTCTCCTCCCTTGGTGACTTGACTCAAGGGCCAAGTGATATGAGAGAGTCCCAACACAAACTTGTGGTAGAAATTGGAAGGAACCAGAAAACTACGGAGCTCTATTAGAGTGGATGGGGATCGCCAATCCCGAATGAATTGGATATTAGCTCGATCCACATGCAGCCCTCATTCATCAATAATGTATCCCAGATACTAAACTTGGGTCATGCCAAAAGTGCATTTCTCCAAATTGGTACACAGCTTGTGTTGCCACAATGTTTGGAGAACTTGTTGGATGTGGTGGAGGTGCTCTTCCCAAATCTGGCTGAAGATCAAGATGTCATCCAAGTATACCACTACAAATGAGTTGGTGAATGGCCACAAGATGTTATCCATTAGCCTCATGAAGGTTACAGCAGCATTCGTCAACCCAAAAGGCATAACCAACCATTTGAAAAGGCCCTCCTTAGCTTTGAAGGTAGTCTTCCGCACATCGAAGGGTTCAATTGGTACCTGGTGATAGTCGAACTTCAAGTCAATCTTGCTGAAATATTTTGCCCCCTTCAGCTGGTCTAGAAGGTCATCAATCCATGGGATTGAGTATCTATTCCAAACAACAATCTCGTTCAAGGCCCAATAGTCAATACAGAGTCTCCAAGTCCCATCCTTCTTATGTACCAACACGATTAGGCTCCCACAGGGTGATGAACTCAGACGGATGTGACCTTTCTACATCAGCTCCTGAATCTACCTCTTGATTTCATCATCCTCCAAAATGGAGTGTCGATAGATTGGTTCTTTGGGAAACGATGCACTTAGGGTTAGATCGATGGAATGCTTGACCTAACAGTGCAGAGGCACCCCTGTGGGGGAGGTGAAGATGTCATCGTACTCCTCCATGACCTTGTCCATCTATTGTTGTCGTGTGAGGGGCCCTGCCTGGAGGTTGTGGCCACCATCTTCTTCTTTCCCTGAGGGCATATCATCAAGAAAAAATATTTCCGATTTTGGAAATGATCTTACTGCTTTTTTTTGGAGTAACCAAAGATATGGCGGTAGGCAGTGCTACCTCTGGTATCTTGTACAACTTATTTCCCAAAGTAACAATAATAGCATGAAGCCTTCACTCATACATAGAATACTGCTTCCATAAGTATGGTTGGCATAATAATACATCACAAACATCAAGGGGAGTGATGTCACATAATACCTCATCCGTGAAGGGCTTGATGTTGTATTGAAGGTGGCACTACTAGCTCACGCAAAGATCCCATCCTTGGTGAAGCTACCTGATGGTGTACAGTTGTGGATATGTTGTGGTCGATAAACCAAGCCACTTCATGACCTCTACCAAACTGAGGTTGTTTTGGCTCCCTTTTTCAACAATGAACTATAGCGGGGAACCCTTTACCCACATATAGGAGTGGAGGAGGCGCTCCTCCTCCTCTGGATCTTTAGGTTCCTCATTATAGATCTTCATGGTGGCAACAATGGCATTGGGCTCCAAATCAATAATCTAATTCACTTTCTCATTCCCCTTGTCGGGTTCTGACTCAAAGTCATAATATGCATCTGATTCTAAAGCCTTTAGTTCTGCCACTAGTGACTGCTTGGCCAGACACTCACTTCTGTTGTGAGTGGAGCACTTATGGAACTCACACCACTTTCTCGTGTCCTTCTTCGGCTTCATGGCATTCTTATTTGCTTACAACTTTGGCGGGTTTTCCTAGGCCACCATGCCTTGGATTTGTCCTATGTTCTATCGTTTGGAGGTACCTTTCCCTTGCTTCGAATTCACAAATCCAAAGTCTCACTTCTTCTGTTTAAACTTTTGCCTGATCTTGACTGCATATCGGTATGCCATGCTGAGCAAGGAGATGTCCAGGAATTCCATTTCATCTTGGATGTCCCTATGTAGGGAACTGAGGTACTTGAGAACCAAAATATTCTTAGAATCCTTGATACACAACTTCGTGCAAAGGGTATGAAAAACATTGGTAAAATTCGACACATCTTGGTCCCTTCCCTATCGTAGTGTTGTCCACTTTATGTACTTATCCTCATAGATCATGACAGGGTAGTACTACTCCTTGATGGCATCCTGGAACAAGTTCCAAGTGGGTCTGACTGAAAACAGTGAGTTCATGCTTTCATCCTTCTGCTCACAGTGGGTTTCCCACCAGTCCTTGACATTTGGGAGCTGCTTTGAGAAGTGCAAAGGTGATCTTTTCCTGGCTAGAAAAATCATGAATGGAAAAATATCCTTTAGAAAATTTAACCATTTATCTACAGTGTCTAAATCTATCTGACCCTCAAATATGGGAATGTCAAAGTTAACTTGTACCTTAAAGGGTGTGGCATTTCCAGAGTAGCTGCCAGAAGTAGATGCGTCACCTCTGGGTAGTCGTTAAAGGATTTGGGCAAATTTGTCCATCATCGCATTCCATTATTGTTTGAGGGGTTCCTTTAGCAAGATTTGGATAGGATCTCCTAACCCCTTATCTTTCTTTTCATCTGCCATGGGACGCCATCGATATTTGTGAGGCTGGTCTTGCAAAGTTTCTACTAGTTCAAGCCCTAACTCCTTATATCTCAACCTTGTTGGAGAAACGCAAAGAAAAATAGAGAAAGAGCAAACTGCTTTGATACCACTGATCTGAATTTAAATAGGAACACAACAAATTATAGATATAAGCATAAATACAAAGATGCAGTAGAAATAACACTTAATTTCATTAATATCAAATACTGAAATATGCTTACAAACAGAATGGAAATAAGACTAGCTCGGGCAATGGTAGCTTATCTCTAAGAAGAGATGTGATGGCTACCTACCTTTGAACTACATTAAAATGAGGCTCAAGGGCATTTTTATTATTGAACAATAAGAGGAAACCCTAAACAACCAAAACCCTAACCCGAGGAGATGTAACACCAAGAGTTTATGGGCCCCATTAGAGTAAGTTGGAAAACCAACTTCCCGGGGTCATGACCTGGTCATATTATCTCCATTTGACGCACATGATAACCCATTGAAAATATTTCTACGAGGACTAAGAAGAAAAATATTATTTTAGGCATAAAACCGTTGGCGGTAGATTGCCAGAAAAACGTCGTTTAGGGCCTCAAAATGGCTCCGAAATTTTAGGACCCGAAAAACTACTCAAAATAGTAAAATGTGCTACAACTAAGGAAACTAAAAAACTAAAAGAAACAATGGTGGGGGTCCAAGTGCAATTGGCAGGCAACAACCAGTGTCCACCTGGATCATAGGGGCTCCAAAATTCTAAGATGTCGAAAATTTTGTGGGGCTATTATAGCATTTACAGACATAATGTAAGCATTGAGTACACATGGAAAACACAACTTTGGAGCCAAGTATGAGATCAAGGTGAGCCAAGACTGGAAATTTCAAAGGAACCAGAGGAATGATGCATTTGATCTCTGAGTATGAAATCAGTATTTTAGTGAATACTATATGCCTACATTAGTGTTCATGTAACAACTACCCTGTCAAACAGTTGGGGTGCATTCCTAGATTTAGGAATTTGATCCATTATAGCGAGTCAAAGTTATAAAGACCCCGAGTCAGAGTGGATTCAAGGATGCCCAATGTTATATATATATATATATTCATGTTACAAACAAAGTTATTATAGGTAACGGGGGAAGACCCCGAAACGAAGTGTGGACTCAAGCATTTGGTTTCCATAGCCCCATATTGCACCAGACCAAACATTTGGGCTCAAGGCAGACATGAATATTACCAGTGAAAGGCATCACTTCTAGAATATCCCGAGTAGCCCAAATTCGTTGATGAAAATATAAAAAATTACATGAAATAGGTAATTTTTTATGGAAATACCTACTACACTACTTTTCCAGATCACAAAATATAATAGATGTATGAATGCATGAATATTTTCTGTATCATTGGCCTCATGGTTCACTTTAGTTCACATAATTTGTATCTATAAGTGGTTTGGTAAATTGTAATAAGAATAATATCATGGAATGGAAATAGATCGTTGAAATAGAGGCATTTCATGTTTTCTAACACATTTTGTAAATGTCATGTTCAATTGTGTGATAGCTATCACAAATTCTTTTATCTAAAAATTGATATTTTATGGAAACTCCATAAATGCATCAAACCATAGGTAATGGACTCATACCTTAGCCAAAATGTCTAACTATTCCTCTACCTTGGGTAGAATACCTTAATGTCAGTGAAGGAGAGTAGAAAAAGGACATGGCAATGCATCTAGATTCTTCTCCTATAATTGGTGGCCTATTTGCACTGTTAAAAGACTATTAAATAAGGAAGTAGGACCTCTATGTATTAATTGTGCTATCTTAGGATTTCCTAAACTTTGACCAATTCATTCAATGCAAGTTGTCTAGCATCAAAGATTGAAGTACTATTTGGGGAAAATGAAGCCAATAATTGGGAATGATACTTTTAGAAACATTATGAACATGAAGGAAAATATCACTAGATTTGTAGATGCGTCCACTGAAAAAGATGTTTGGGTGATAAATGTTTTTCTAGGAAGTTCATCTATAATAGATGCCTAATGGGAATTGTACATGACTGGTGATATGGGAAAGGCCATTTATACTCGTATACTTAACAGAAGAACATTTCTCATGGCATTCACTTCTTGTATTTGGAATATGATTTCAGCCTAGAAGAGTTGTTTTAAGTCCAAGTATATCTCTATCTTACCAATTTGTTTCCCCTAGATTGCATACTCGACCTTTTCCTTCATTTAATTTTCATCCACTAAAATGTATTCTAGATATACGCTAGTACTTAAAACATCAAAATTTCAAGGATAGAGATTCAAATTATAACTCAAATGAGAAACAGAGGAGAGATAAATCATACAATTGTACTCAATTGAAAATGAAAATTTCTCGACCTTGTATCCTAGGGGTGGAGGGCTCAAGAATTTGAGGCATTTTTCCATAGGTGGGAAATGTCTTTCACAACGCTCCCTGACCCCCAAATTTAATTTGATCTTAACCCGGTAAAAAAGGTTTCCATCTCGACAATGTCTTTCACAACACTCCCTGACCCCAAATTTAATTTGAGCTTAACCTAGTAAATAAGGTTTCCATCCAAGCATGGAATTATCTCATAATATTTTCCTTAATAAAAATAATATTTTATAACTATTTTCTCTTGTTGAACAACAATTTCACAACAAGCATAAAACCAAGTCATGTTGACTAATTTCTCTTCTTAAACTATAATTTCGCAACAAACAGAAACCCAAGTCATGGTGAATAAAAACAAAGACAACCCAAATCATGTCACAAATAATAACAACGGATTTTTGATTCAGGGCATTGTGCTTCAGTTTCTCAAAAAATATCTAAAAGATGCACCCTTCATACACATTTTTTTTAATAAAGTATTATTTTTTTATTGTTAACATTATCTATTCATATGTACATTTTTATTTATCCATATATACTTTTGAAGCAACCAGTTTCAAAAGATGCTACAAATGAAAAAATACAGATTTGTCTAACATGTGTGTCGAAAGTATTCTAATGGTCCTTCCCTATACTTTTCAATGTAAAACGTCTTACACAATATTCTGATGCATGAATGGGAGAATTGTAAATATTTCACTCCAGTATTTTTTTGGTTTTTTCTTTTGTATCTCAGGGTTTCATTTAAGTGGATGTTTTGTTGTTGTAAATTCATCTATTAAAATAACACCATTTCACTAATCTATTTAGAAATTTCGACTGTTAATGATTGAACAATATGGAGCGGAAAGTGCTCTTCTCAATATTATCAACAACTAAATAGATTACATAAGATATACATAGGAGACAACAATAGTTAATGACTAAACTAAAACTCAACTATAACTCAACCAACCTGAACTAAAATTAAACTGATTATGACACCTAGATTTACATTTAGTAGGTGGTTGGAATTTGTTTCTCCAACACTCCCCGTTAATTAAAACCACAAAAATTTAAATTTTGAACAAAGATGTATGTTGGTTTAAGTCTCAACTAGGCTTATAATTTAAAAAAAAATCACATCAACATGATTTTCATTTCTTTTTCTTTTCTTCAAGATCCTGTAGCCTCTAAATTGCTTCAACTTTTTCTTTTTGTTGTAGGTTTCAAATTTCATTTTCTAGGGCATCTCTTTTATTGTTCCATGTTGTCCATGTATGTTGTCTACTTATTCAAAAGTAGGCTTAGATGTGGACTGCTACCACATGTCATTTTTTGTAGTGTTCTCTTCGTAATCAATTTTCTTCAACATAAGTTCATGATAAAATTTTATTTCTTTAAGACTCCTATACATCAAAATTTCATTAAGGATTTCACCATCCAGATTGTCTTCAACATTCATTACTACAACTTCTATGCAGACTTGATCAAAACATGGTGTTGCAAGCCATGCTTCAAGGAACTTTAATTGTTTTTCAAACTTTGTTTCTTCTTCATGATGTTCCTAGTTACCGGCATGCTTAAAATAAATGTTAGGTCTAAAAACATGTGTAGAACTACATCAATTATGTTCCTTCTACTCTACAATGAGATCTTTCTACTCGTGCACTTCCTTTTATGAATTTGTTGCTTCCACTTCTTTAGTAACCTATGTTATTTCAAACATGCTATCTTCCACTTGGTTTTCAAACCCAAGTGGGATTCTCTCACCCAATAACATAACGTCAATATGATGTTTCTATTGCATCATATGAAACCATTTATCATTAGCCAATTGTTCTTGACTTAACATAATATAAAAAAAATTGATTGTTTTATCGACCAAATGATTTACTACATCAATGATAGCTTCAATGTCATGATCAAATTTTTTACTGGATTCACCAAACATTCATCCAATTGTGGTTGTGAATAGTGGGATTCATGAGCATCTTTGTGCTCTTTCTTTGTTTCTTTTGAAAATTCTTCACACTAATCATTGTCATCCACTTTTAAGTGGGATTCATCACAATCATCATTGTCATCCACTTTTAAGTGAGATTCACCAAATTCTTCATCTCGATATAGATATGTTGTTATAGATCCACCTTTATCTTCAACCTAAATACTCCCGCTCACAACAAAATTCCTCTCAAGGGTATCCCATGCTTCCTTAGATATTTTTGCATCTATAATGAGGGCAAGAATGTTGTCATTTAAGCATTCCTTTATGCATTTTAATGTGAAGACATTAATTTTTCCTTTTGTCTTCCAACTTATACAAATAGATCTAAAACAACTTTTGTTGTTTCTTTGACTATCTTAGCCTCTTGGATTTATCCATTTATTGATCATTGGCGAACTATGACTCAACAAGCAAATCGACCCACAGACATAGCGATTTCATGCAATAAAAACATCTTTGTGATGTCTTCTCTACTGCTTAGTTTCTATAAATATATGGTTCAACAAATTCTCTTCAAAGGTGACACTTTCACAAAAGATTTCATAAACCATGTCTTTAAAAAAAATATTATAATGCCCATAATTGATTTAAACAATTCCCCCTAATAAATCCTCTTCCAAAAAAATTGAATGTCATATGTTTCAAGAAATATTTGGCCTATACGTTGGAGCTTATAAAAAAAAAATTACATAAGGCTTATGAGTCTTTTAAGAATTACATTAGAAATTTCAAAACAATACCTTTAAGCCATTTTAATAAACCAAGTTTCTTAATAACCCATGCGAATATGAACATTTATAGTTCTTGAAACAAAATTCGAATATATGTGGGTCATTTTGAAAAAAAGAAACATTTCAAATTAATTTGGCTATGTGTTTGATACCTTTGACTATTCAAACGATTCACGCTTCCTGTGCCAAATTGACTATTGGAAATATGGCTAATGTGTTGTCCTTGATGTTAACATGCTTGAAAAAGATGTCCTTGATGTCAACATAGTGATAATATGATGATTATGGAACTAAGTAGATAACAAGAATATTGGTACAAATGTTATAGATGATATGGACAAACAAAATGGCAGTTCAGTTATAGATGGATGAAAAAAGTGAAGTTTAAGAAAGTATATCTGGTTCCTATGAAGAAGGGTTCCGTATATACACAAGTCCTATGAGAAAAAATGGTGTAGATAATCTAAACTATGGAAATCTAGATACCGGGGGTCATTACCATGGTAATTTCCCATAGTAATTGAAGCGACAGTGACTTTTTAATTCCATCAATGAATAACGTAAACTTTACCAAATAATTTACCTGAGGTATTAGCTAAGGAAAAAGCTATATAAGGAGATGGATATCAACGTGTTGGGTGTGCAAGCGAATAGTTATTCATGTGTGATCTGATATAAATAGGTGTGCACCAAGGAGTAAGGAGATGACTAAGATCTCGAGGATTTAAAAATACAATAAGTATTAATGGTTAAAACTTGACTGATTTAAATTTCTTTGAATATATAATGATGAAAGATATATTGGATGTGTTTGAAGTGATTTGTGATTTAGTAGTGAAATTTGCAGAAAGTATGTTTGTGATTTACAACAGAGCTCTAATTTGGTATTTCATGATCTATACGCTGGTATTATTCATGAAGGTCGTGTAACATACACAGATATGGTTTTGCACAATTGTATATAAATTATGTGATGTTTTATTCAGTTTGTTGGTATATATATGGGGGTGTTATGTATAGTAACCGTGTACACATGTAGACATGTTTTATGGAGGTTATGTGTATGTACTATGGTTTGAACTGTTGTTTGATGGTGACAGTTGATGATGTTTGTTCTATGTTGTTTTCTGTAAATGATGTATTGTCTGTATCGAGCAATATTGACTAGGTTGATTTAGTTGACAATTGAAATATTGGTCAGTTTTAATGCTACAGAAGTGTGTCTAGTGTGGTTCAATGATCTGTGAATAGTTCAATATTTGTTTCAGTGGTTGATTCAATGACTCAGTTTTAGCATTCAATGATTTGAGATTTGTATGCATGTTACAGTTAGAGGAAACACATATATACATGATTATGCTCTAAAATGTGTATAATTTATGAACTAAATTTGATCATGGTTTGTATCACTGCAAATTACCTCTATATTGTGATAGTGTGGTTATGATATTGATTTATGTTTGGTTATTCATTGGATTGATTTACGGCTTGATATAATGGTTCATTATGCATTGGCATCATCTATTCATAGTGATTCAGTATCTAGTGTTACAATTGCTTCAATGATTCAGTTGGTATTTAGTAGAGAATCAATGGTTGCATTCAAATTCTGTGATTTAATATTCATAATTGGTTTGGGATTATTGTGAAAATATGATGAAATATGATGAAATGTGGCCTAAAGGTTGTTCGATGATTGTTTGATAGGTGGATCCAATGTGAAACATTCTAAAATAAGGTCCAGAAGTAGCTAAGGGTTGCAAGGTTTAGTGAGGGGGTAGGAGCTACCTTCTGGTAGGGGCTGGTAAATGAGATTTTGGGGCTATAGCTCCCTTCCATGGATGTTGGAGAAATAGTGGAGGTTGTAGCCCCTTACAGATGGGTTCCTAAGTGTTGGTAAGGGTTTATGCAAGTAGAATATATAATGCAAATTTTCTTTATATAATAAGAAATAAGACAGAGACAATGACAATGGTGATTTTCTCCCACATTGGGTTTCCACCTAAAATCCTGGTGTTCGTATGTGTTGATACGTTTCTTGTGTTTTGTGATTTACCTGCACTTTATTGCATACTAAATGACTAATGAAATTAATAATGCAATGATAACGTTAAACATCAAATGGAAAGTATGAAAAATAAGTAAACTAGATATACATTTTTTTCCTTCACTGAAGTCATGTACACATGTTGGTTTCATAAAGGACAATAGTGTACAAAATTTGGAATATGAAATGAAAATTTAAAGTGAATTGAAAATATTGATTCACCCCCACCCCCCTCTCTGTATTTTTCCTAACAATTGGAATCAGAGCATGTAACTCCAGCAAAAGCTTAACTACTTTAGAGTGGATCAAGGACAATGAGAAAGAATAAAATGAAGAAGGAAAATCAAAGGAAGAAGTCAGTGCAAGAAAATTTCAATAGTGAAAGCAATGTATCACATGTAGTGACAGTTATAGATGTCGGCAAATATTCAGCTATAGGAATACCTCACTTTCGGTATGATCAAGAATGAGGAAGATAGTCAAGGAAATGACCAAGAATCATCAAGTATTAGTTTTTGTTTTAATTGTAGACGTAATGCCAATTCTATTAAATATTTCACATTCCCTTGATCATGTAGTGATGATGATAGTGAGATAGCCAAATTTTCTCTCATGGGTAGAGGTGAAAATAATCATTCCAAAGATAAAATAGATTAAAAAATAATTCCCTACCCGCAAAGATTAAAAGGATCACAGATAAAAATATAAATCAGTGAAAGTTATTACAACAATTTGATGAAAAGGAATGTGCCTACAAAGAAGCTGTTGCCACATTGAAAACACAGTTGAAAGAAGGAAAGAGAATTGAAGAAGGAATGAAAAAGAAGCATAAGAAAAGGGAAAATCAGTGTCAAATTTTGGAGTACGAAGTAGCTTCATTAAAAAACAAACTCATAAACTTGTAGGAGGCAGCATGAAGTGACTAAGATGTGGCAATAAAAGATATTAGAGAAAGAATTTATTATCTTGAAGGACTACAAGCAGAGATTATCTGTCTCAAATATGTTATTGAAAAATAAAACAAACGATATGAGGATATTCTTCAAGTAATTTAAGAACAAGAAAATGGGCTTAAGAAATAGATCATTGAGTTGAGAACTCAATTGGAAAAGACTAGATGTGAAAAAGAGGTTGAGGTAAGTATCTTAGAAGGTAAGTTAGTAGAAAGAGATAAGCAACTGATATTTCAAGATAGCTTAAAGATATTGATCAATATTATTTCCAGTCAAAGGTCTCCCTCCATCAAATTTGGTCTTGGTTTCCATAAAACTGTAAAAGGATAATCTAGCTCACAAGCTTGTTCAAGCAATTATGAGGTTAACAAAGAAAACTCTGAAAATACTTGGTAAATAATTAAGAAGAGAACCAAAACAGCAACCAAATAAAGAAAATCTTCAAAGGAAATCATTTTCTCCTAATTATAGAAGTATCAATCAGTTTTCTCCTCTAAACAATGAGTTTGGATGTTTTATCTGTCATAACTTTGGAAACTTTGTAGCAAATTGTAGAAGCAGATTCACAAGAACATCATTAGTTGCAAGGAACTTAGGCTTCTTTCAGGGATATTATTTTGTTTGCAACATATTTGGTCACAAAGATATTGATTGAAATAGGAGGAATATGAAACAGAAATATTCTGATTCCTCTGCTCCCTTTTCTGGTCATGTAAGATGTTATACTTGTAACAAGTTTGGGCATGTAGCAAAAGTATGCATGAATAATTAAATGCATTCACACAGACAACAATTTTATTTCCTTCAAGGCTAGCAACCAGACAAGAATATTTTTACCAAAAGACCTGAGAAATATGGATCCACCAACTCTACTCAACAAAAGGAAGAAGGATAAGTTAAATTTGGCCTTGCTATGTGTTCATTTGAAGATGAAGATCAACGGTACATAGAAAATGGATGCTCTTGTCATATGTCTATAGATAAGGACAAGTTTGACTCTCTCAATAAAAATAAATATGGTAAAGTTATTCTTGGAAATTGTGCTCAAACAAAAGTTCTAGGAAAAGGTAGAGTCAAACATGATAAGTATACAAAGACATTCAATGCATTATTAGTTAAAGGGATAAAGAATAATATTCTAATTGTAGGTCAAATAGCTAATACAAAACATATAATTGTATTTACGTCAACTAAATGCAAAGTTATAGAAGAAGACAATGGAAAGGTTATAGCTAGACGTTTCATAAACGCAGACAAGTTAGATGTGCTAGTAAAGAAGAATTCAGATGGAAATAAGAGGTATATTTCCTCTTCCTCAGATTCAAAGTAAAATAAGATGGTCCTCACTACAATTTACTATACTTAATGCATACTTCTAACAATGTCTGTAGAAGAAAATGAGAGGTATATAACCTCATGGAAACTAGGTGATGATTATTAGGTCCACAGTATGAGTGATGTATGAACTCAGGGGGAGCTATGACTATGTATATTGATGATGATTCTATATGCTGTTTTTATATTCTTTTGGTGATCTGCACATTACTGACATTGCATTGATGAAAATAATGTGAAAAGGAAAAGACATGACATGTTTAAGGGGAGTTATGGTTATGAAAAATCAACATTTTACATTTCATATGCGTTCTTCATGAAGAACAATCATGTATGTTTCTCTATGATAAAAAAGAAGTAGCACAGATTCATGGAGAGCTTCTCATATGAGTCCATCAGTTCATTATGGGCATTTTGGTTCTCATGTTGATTTATTGCAAGCTATTAATGATGTCCATATATTTCTTAGGAATTATTTTTTCACGATGAGTTTATGAGTTGTTGAAAATTATTATATTGCTGCTGATAAATTGGTTTTTTGGTGCACTTGCTGAATGATGAGATGTATATAATCATATTTGATGATGAAGAATTGGCACAGGTTCAAGGGGAGAATCCTCTATACTTCTAATAGTTCATTTTTGGCATTATGGACTTTTCAGCAATCCTTATTTGCATGGTGTTTCCTATGAGGAATTCATGGTTATTACTATTGTCATCAGTCTTACTTCAACTACTCCTTATTGGAAACACATGTTGTTGTCATTATGGCATGGGTTATCAATGAACCATAGATTTCATGTGGTGAATCGATGGATGATGTTTATATGTTGCTTGAGTTGCACTTGATGAAGTTATTAATGGTGTGTTAATCCCACTTGATATACTTAATGAGGAATATTTGTATGCTATGTTCACTGAAGATGTTGGTAATGTTGTCGAAAAGTTCTATGGCTTGTGATGCTAGAGTTACCCTTTGTTTGCACATATATTGTTGATGCATATGATACCTATGGTGTTGTGATTCAAGAGTCGATATTGTTTCTTGTGGATTGTGGCTATTCCTATGTATGGAGAGAGTGTGTTTAACTTGATGACACGAAATCAAGGGGATGACTTTCTTACAAAGATTTATGGCATAATCGTATGCTTCTACTACATATGCTTGGTGATGCTTGGAATCATTGTATATATGGTCACATGCTGATGATATTGGAGAGTTTGATGCTAAATTTTCTTATATGCCTGATGATATATTAGTTCTTAGTGATGACAATGGTCATGTTTCTATTATTATGTCAATTTACGTTGTTGCTGTCAGATGATTACGTTGCATATTCACATTTGGACAATGATGGTTTTTTATCATTATCGTGGTTTTCCTACAAAAGATACTTCATTGTTGAAACCCCTGTTTATGGTTATGGATGTCATATATTGATGTAGGAGCATGTGAATTGGAGGGAAAATCTTCAAACTTATTCCAAAAATCCAAAGACTCTACAAGCAAAGGAGTGGGGTCCTTTAGCCAGCAGTTTCCATACTTTTCAAGTTAAGACAGGGATAGAATGGAGAATAAAAGAATTATGTAATAATCGCTTATGGATAAGCGATAATAAGTTTTGATGCATGGTTGCTTCAAAACAATCGATGTAAAAGGCATGTCTTTGTATAGATAAGGACCGAGAGGGCTTATCTATTATTTATAAAATGAAATAACAGGATTCTTTGAGTTAGAGAGGCCTGGAAGCGTTATTATCTAAAAAAAACCTCTCTCTTTGCGTTTTGAATTGATGGTCCTCCGTTAAACTGATAATTGTGTGCGCGTATTGGTTCAGTTCTTTTCTTCTGAGTTTTGTAACAACGATTTGGCTTTGAATTTCCAATTAACACTGTGGTTGGAGCCCTTAACCTGTGTTTCCTTCATATTGAGGGTTCTGGCTTTTTTAATTGCTATATAGAGTTCCGCGGCCAAAAATCTATTTTACAAAGGGGATCGTGAAAATACTTAGCCAAAGCAGAGTTCATGACCTAAAATTATATTGAATTTGGTTCATACCCATATCGGGTCTGAACCATTATCGCATTGGAGAATCGCAAGTGGAGTGGGAAGGTCCTTTGGAACCATCGAAGTCCAAAACCCCAATAGTCCGGAATCGAAACACTATAGAGAAGAGTGTATAAGTTATTGGGTTTGCAAGGTGTATCGCACCGTAAGTTCGGTGCGGGAGGAGCCAAGCTCTGGAATATTGAAATCGTGGATTGCCATCTCCGATAACGCTATGTGTTATCGCATTAGAGGAGGGAGAATTGGAATGACCGACTAAAGTGCCTACAGTGTTATTGGCATAATACACAATTCTTTGAATTTTAAAGCACTGATAGTGTAATTATTCATAATTAACATGAAGACTATTTATAAGTCATGACAGTGTTTTAAAGCACCAATAATGCATTTTTGTTCCTTTGGAACAAAAGACCCGTCGACTATGTATTTTGTGTTTAAGCACAGTTTCCTCATTTTAAAGTGTCGATTGTGAAATTTACACTAATTTCATTAAATCCATTCAAAAGCCCGTTGATAGTGTTTTAGTGTAATTCCTATGGAATTACAATTCCGATAGGAACAGAAGGTTCTATTTATAAATTGTGGCTGATAACAATGGTTTGGGTGACTAAGAAGAAAAACCCATGAGGCTGTCAAGTTAATAGTAGATGACTGATACGCCAATTGATGTAGAAGGAGAAATTCAGCTAGATAATGAAGAAATTTTATCGAGCTTCGGGTGTTTGGCCATATCACTTGCGACCAGGCCACCATTAGTGGTATAAAAGCAATCAACTAACATTGAATTGAATCTAAGAAGCAGGAGCAGGAAAGTTAATATGGCTTTTAGAGTTGGAAGAGAATGAGGGCGTGGAGGAAGAGGATGACTTGTTGCAAACATTGAAGTAATGGAGGTTGTGCAACAGATGCAAGCTAGATTGGATGCATTAATAGCATGCAAAAATATATATGATGGAGATGTTATTGAACCTAAGGTTGAAGTTGCAGAGGAGGAAGCTGTAGCAATTACCCCTAAGATGAGATTCTTCTAGTCAGTGTTGAGATGCACAACTAGACCAAAGACCAAGGTTCCAATATATGAAAGAGGATTGAATCCAAAAGAATTGATAGACTGGATTAATGGCATGGAGAAATTTTTCGATTATGAAGAAACAGAACATGAGAAGTAAGTAAATTTTGTTGTCACCAAGTTAAAAGGCAATGCAGTGCTCTGGTAGGATGGTGTGCAAGAAGGAAGAAAAAGACTTGGCAACCAATCTATCAAGAATTGGAGAAGAATGGTAGTAGAGCTAAGACGTAAATTTTTACCAAGTAATTATTAGCAAACGTTTTTCAGATAGATGCAAAATCTTAGACAAAGAACTATGAGAGTGAAAGAATACACATAGGAATTCTACAAGGTAAGAATAAGAGTTGAAGAAGCCCAGGATACAGATGAGAAGGTGGCTACATATGTGAATGGCCTTAGGATGGACATTTAAGATGAGATAAGTCTACTATCTCCTAAAACAATTGAGGAAGTTTATCAGATACCATTGAAAGCTGAGGAAAAACTCATAAGGAAGCAGTCTGCCAGAGGGAGAGGTACTTTATGAGGAATGGGAAGTCAAGGTGGTAGAGGGAGGTCTACAACACCTAAAGATGAAGCTAGTAGCAGCTCAACCCAGCATGCACCCACAAGAGATGATGCAAGAGGCAGAGGAAGTTTTTCTAGAGGAAGAGGAGGCAGAGGAAGAGGAAGAGAAATAATATGTTACAGATGTAACAAACTGGGACACAGAGCCTTTGAGTGCCTAGAGAAAGCAAAAACAAATTAGAGGAATGCTATTGTTGCTCAAGCTAAGGGGGAAGTAATAGCAGCAGTGATAGAAGAAGAAAATATACCAGAGAGGGGAGAATCTTTGGTAGTTAATAAAGTTTTGCTCAAGCCAGCAAAGGAGATAGTTGAACCGTCACAAAGAAAGACTTTATTCAGGACAGTGTGTAAAGTTCAAGGGAAATGCTGTAAGATGATCATTGATAGTGGTAGTACTGATAATTTGGTCTCTACGAAAGTGGTGGAGAAATTGAAGTTGAAGACAATGAAACATCCAACACCTTACAAGGTGTCATGGTTGCAAAAGGGACATCAACTCTTAGTGAATGAATAGTGTGAAGTGGAATTTCAGGTGGGCAAGTATAAAGATAAAATTGTATGTGATATGATTCCAATGGATGTGTGTCACATATTGCTTAGAAGACCTTGGCAATATGATAGAGGAGCCATGCATGATGGAAAAAGAAACACCTACAAGTTTGGAAAGGATGGTGTCAATCATACGTTGTTGCCTCTACAAGAAGAAGATGTACCAGGAGAGCAGACTGATCCAAAAACTTTGTCATTAGGAGGAAAGGAATACAAGAGGTAGAGCACCTCTCGAGGGAGCACGACCATATTCAAGCCCACCCCTTTCAGACTACTGACTGTGGGCCTGTCGGCCTCATTATCTGTAGTAAGTGCCCCATCTGGTAGCACTATTGTGTTGGTCAACCTTATGTGCAACATCTTCTTGGCAACTGAAGTACTGATCGCGAGGCTAGTGGACACTGTGCCAGCTTGTGGAGTGCGAACCTAAAACTCTTTCAGTTCTATTTGGAGAGCCCCCGATACCAACTATTGTTGTTCTTCGAACTGTTGGAGGGCCTCCACAGTGACATCCCTCACCGTTTTACCAATATCGTGTAAATCCCCCTCTGTGAGGGTGATTGGGTCCAAGGATGTCTTTGAAGCCTTGCTTTTCTTCTGCAATGTTGCCTTCTCTTACGAGTGTAGATGCTCAATATGGGTGGACGTCGTCTATGGGTCTGTGACACCTTGTTATTTCAGCTCCTCTGTTTCTGCCTCAAGCCTGGGCAAAGGTGTCTTCTATCCTTTACGCACTTCTTCTCCTTTCTTCTGTTGTTTCGCCACTTTCATGACGCCATGCGCTACTTGGGTCTTAGCCTCTGCTTCCTCCTTTCTACGCTTCTCAGCCAGCTATGCCATTTGCAGCTTTGTTTTGTCCTTCTTACATTGTGTAGTAGACTTATCTATTCCCACCATGGAGCCTGCTGGAGTGCGCCACTTTGGCGGCCAAGACTTGAGGACTGCAAATATCACATCATCAGTCACCATATATGGTAAGTTATGCCATGTCCTCACGAGGTCCTTCCATGCCCTAATAAAAACATGGTGGAAATCCACTTTGAACTCTACAAAGCTCTGCAAACTAGCATATACTGTGGCGACAACCACAACTTACGATTGATCCCCATCTGAATAATTATATCCATTAAGACCCAAAAGATCTTGCTTTCTTTTATGCGTTATGTGTCCTTGGTCACCCATAGCGAAGCATACTTTGTTGCCTCTAGAAGGTCCGGCATGACTAAAGAGAATTGGCTATCTTCTGGTAGCTCCGATGCCACTAGTGCAATTGACAATAGGAGCCATGTGTAGCGAAATGTTTTTCCCTAGTACTGTGCCTGGCGATAGTTTGCAAGGAACTTGCTGCAAAGATCATTCACCTAGTTGAACTAGACTCCTTCAACGCATTGGGCCACTAGTACGATCATAGGCATGGGCACCTCATCCGTACGACACTTCCTCATCACCTTCCTTGCTAGTATTTGTGTCACTACCTTGACTGCAGGGTTGTTAATACTAGAGATGGCATATCCTCTCTTCTTCTTCGCCAGCTTGAATTTCTTCTTCATAGCTTCCATGCGGGCCAATTTTCCACCTTTTCCTTCTGAAATATTGGCTAGATCCTCCCCTGAGAAAGGCAACCGTATAATCTGATGGATGAAGTGGTCTGTGATGGGAATGGGCTCCTCCAGCCACAAACACCCATCATGCACCAAGCAAAGCAGATGCCCGATGATGAAGATGGTCATTGGGGCACGGTGGTAATGTGGCACCCAGAGTAGGTTAAGAAACCCAAATTTCTCTACACCCTTGAGCTAGTTCTGTAGCTCCAATTCAATTGTTCTAGCAATCGCATCAATCCATCAGTGCATTAGCTTCTGAGTCGCTAGATGCGGGAATTTCTCGTGATCTGCGAGGTCCCAATCTTTGAATTTCAGTATAGGAACTCGCCCTAAGTGCGGCTCCTCAAAAACATTGTCATCTTGGAGTAGAAAAGTTTGTAGGGAGCTCTTACTCTCATTTATGTCCTTCAGCACCTTGGCTTTGGCCTTGCACAGAGGAACATATTCTGGTAACTGGCTAATAGTGTCTGCACCTTAGGCTTGAACTTCCATTTCCATGTCCTTGATGAGCCCCAAAAATGGGTAAGTTATTGGGCTCATTTTGCCTATTATTATTAATTAATCAACCATTCCTCATAGTTTTCTGCATGCTTTTAAATATATTTATGTTAATTGCATGAACGAGAATAGTCACTTGACCACAAAGCCTAATATGTGCTTATTGCAAATTTTTGGACATCTTTTGGACCAAGGTCAAGCATTTATGAGCCAGTTACAGCCAAATACGAGGGAGCAAAGCTGAGGATTGGTAGGAAGGGTGTCTCCTGCACTAAATGGCCCCTTCCTCGAGTTCTCTACCATCAGCTCGAAGTTCAACAACCCACCAAGATGATTTCCAAGGGCAACCAAGCAGATTTTGTGAAGTGGCTGATTACTTGTAGTTTTGAGCAGCCAAGCCCCTCAAGTTAAGGAGGGATGTTGGAGGTCCTCATGGTGCATAAATAGGAAGGCTTGAAGCATTGGTATTTTAGCTATTGAATAGTTGTTTTTTGCACTTTAGTGCTACTCTACCTTTCAGCCATTTTCGAGCTCTTGTTGTAAACACTTTTGTGACATGATTATTTTTTTAGTAATGGAGATAAATTTCACTTTGCACCAGTTTTTAGCTTTCCTTAGGAGGCTATAGCTCTTGGGGTTGGGCCAAACGCAAGTGTTAATACCTCCTCTATGTACTTTTATGTGTTTTTCTTGCATTCATGGAATAATTTCTGCTATTTAGGTGAAGATCTTGCTTTGTTACTTAGGTTGTTTTTGATGATTAAAGTAGCTTTTCATGCTCCAGGTTGATTTTACAGTTTGATAATAGAAAATATTTGCAAAAATGCCATCAAGCAATCCTTGATCTCATCTCTCCTTCCTTGGGACCATGAACTGAGACCTAGGCATACTTGCTGCCACAAAAACATTGTTTTTGCCTTTCAATGCAATTGTTAGTGTTAGATTTTTAGTTGGAAAAGTTGATACCAGTTGTACTTGCATATTTAGATCTATTATTTCTTAGGTTTCCATAGTTATCTTGCATGATTTCCTATTTATAACCTTTTTTTCATCATGTTTCTGTTTTTTAGGTCAGATTAGGTCAAAATAGATAGATCTCTAGTTTTTTTAGTCTCTCTTCGATCAGTTTTGAGAAATAGTGTGCAGAGCACCTATAATACATCCCTGCCTATCCTCACTTCATCATACAACCTGCTCCAACCCCTAATTCTAGATTCCTTCCCTTCATTTGCCACACTTTTCCAATTTGATCTAATTTCTACATTCTTGTGCAGCATTGCTCCCTCCATCCTTGAACAAATCCAACCACCTTCATCACTCCTTAGCTTCATTTACCACGTCCTAGACCCCTTCACATCCTCATCCATCATTCATTTCCACTTTCCCACCGTTTTTCCATCATCAACCCTCTAAAATCCTCTTTCGGATCTTCCTGTAGAACATCCTGTAGAACCCCTATAGACTTCCTGTAGAAGTTCACGAGAGAAGTTTTTCAAGATCTAATCATTTTGGAACTCTATGGAAGGGTGCTAGGTACCCCTTAGGCCCTCTTCTCACCTTCCCAACCTCCTACAAGCACCCACTCCATTTCCTTTCGCCAATCAACCTCTACACAGTCAGAAATAGTTAAAACACATGCATAATAATTCTACAAAATTACTCAAAAATACAAAAAGCTATTTTTTCCATATTTTCATTCAAAAGTAGCTTAGTCACATGCATTTTACCTTTCCAAGAGTCAATGGCATCTATTTCCACAGCTCTCATCTCTTTTCTTGAACCAGTAGGGTTAGTCGGTAAAACTAGTGTTTGCTAGGGTTGCATTTCCTTTCAGCTTTCAGCTTCTTTCTGCAAGTAGACTAGCCTCTTTTGAGTTAGCTTTTATCCATCATATTTAAAAGCTTCTTCTAAGAGCTCATAGAAGTTGGCTTAAGCTCCTAGCGAACTTGTGCCAGCTGATCAAGTGACAGCCTGCGGGAAGAGCTAGTACTTATACATATAGCACCGTCACTTCCAAGTTTGTTACGAACAACTGGGTTGATAAAAGTAAAGACGGGAGTCCTAGGAGTTGCAACATCATTGCTACAATACTGGAGCCACCATCCTTTTGGCACCATTGCTGGGGAAGTGGCAAAGTATTTGTGATTGCTACTTTTCTTCTATCTTCTACTACAACTTTCTGCTAAGTAGTTTATTTCAGCAAGAGTAGAGTAGTTGTTTCATTTCCATTCTGCAATTTCATTTCCGCAAAAGTAGATTAGACATTTCTTGCTTTCCTAGACTAGCATTTAAATTATGAAAGCATAGATTAGCATTTCAATTCTACAATTTCAATTCCGCAAGCGTAGCTTAGCCTTTGATTTCTGCAATTTCATTTCAGTAACCTAGATTAGTCATTTCCCACTTTCATTTCAATTTTGCAATTTTCACTCCAACAAGTTTTACTTTAGTTAGTTTCAATTTGTTGTTCAATCACTTTCAGTTTTGTAGGTACAAGTAGAGAAAAACACAAAAATCAACCAAAAATATTTCATTTCATGCCTCGTAGGAACAAAGACAATTCAGGAAAATTCTTACCCAACACCCCCACCACATCACTGAGACACCCTTCTCTCTTCTTTGGTGGTAGTGATCTAGAAGAACCTATAGGTGAACCTACAGAGATATACGAAGATCCTATAACAGAAGGAGAGCAAGAAAACATTCCTCCTGAGACTATGGCTGAACACAGAAATGTTATAGGAGATGAGGAGAGAATAGAAGGTGCCTTTCCCATTCGAGAGACTAATGGGGACATAAAGATGAAAAACATAAGTCCCTCAACCTTACCTCACATCCATGGATTGACCACTGAAGACTGTGATACCTTCTTGTTTGAGTTTGTTGTCCTTTTTCAAACTTATGACTATGCAGAAGAAGAGCAGAAGTTGAAACTCTTTCCCTCTACCCTCAAGGATGCATCACTACGCTGGTTC
This sequence comes from Pinus taeda, assembly GCA_000404065.3. Lineage (NCBI taxonomy): Eukaryota > Viridiplantae > Streptophyta > Pinopsida > Pinales > Pinaceae > Pinus > Pinus taeda. The sequence goes on along the minus strand of APFE030388273.1, from coordinate 370,589 downwards.
ATGGGATTACCTGGAAATAGTATCACAACTTGGGCTCAGATGTAGTAAGCCTTTAACAAAAAATACCGAGATTACTATAGGTCAAAGGAAATGAAGGGAGAAATCTTTCAGATGACCATGGGAAGTGATGAATCTTTAGAAGACTATGAAGAAAGGTTCCAACTCAGATATAAAAGGGATAGGTGCACACCTGAACCCAAATATCTAAAGCTGGTTGAGCTCTGAGGAGTCCCTAAAGACCTTCTAGGTACCCTCCATTCATTGGATGGAGGAGACATCTACCAACTACCTTATGATGACATAAAGACTGTGTTTAGAAACCATTCTAGGGCAGCCCGAAAAAGAGGTAGGAGGAATCAAATTTCAGCTAGTGCCACCTTCTCCAAACATGAGTTTACAAATCAAATGGAAGACCTTAAAAGTGAGATGAGACAGACCATTGCCATGCAACTGGATACTTTACAAATCCAGCAGAATAAAGAGGAAGCTGAGAGGGCTTTGGCCATATTTTGTCCCAGATGTACAAGGAAACATCCTAGGAATGAGTATCCATTGCACTCCGTAGAGGTATGTTTTTTTTGTGAGGAAGACCACCCTACAAACCAATGCCCAACCTTACTTGGACTTAAAGCTATGTACCAAGGGGCTGAGGGAGCCATTGAAGCACTCTACTTCCTAAACCAAAAGAGGCCACATGGATCCAGACCTTACCAGCAGGGGATGTAAGGGACATCACAGGGTTATTACAACCCCAAACAATCCACTCACATAACGTCTTGGGGTCCCCCTGCTCATCCTTCCTGGTCCGCACCCCCTCCTTGGTCATATCCATCTCAATACCATACTCAACTTGCTGCTCATTCGTTTCATTCTCATGTTCAGCCACAACCTCAATGGAATGCACTGCAACAGGGGTGGAGGCCCCATTACAACTCTCCTCCTGCCATTTTGCCTGCACCACCTACTCAACCACAACCATTACCTCCTGCTCCTCCAATACAACCCCATATATCTGCTCAACCGAACCTGAACCCCAATAACAAACAGGCCCAGCAGGTACGTACTGGAGAGACAACATGCCCTACCTATGCTATGGAGATTCAGGAGATCAACCTACGATCTGGGAAGGTCCTCCTAGATAGCCAACCTCCTCCTAAGGAGGATGAGGAAGAGAAACAGGAAAGTGAACCCAAAGCCATTCCACCCTTTCCTGAGAGAGTAACTGGAACCATGTAACCAAACCCAGAAGAGACTAAACTTCTGGGCGATCTTAAAGAATTGTGTGTAAAAGTACCACTTCTCCAAGCCATCAAAGATGTACCAATCTACAACAAATTAATCAAAGAGAATTTTTTTAGGCACCCAAGCAGGTGCAAGAGAGATGCCCCAAATATCAATGTCATAGGACAATTGTTCAACCTGATGTTGCGACAAGTAATCTGTCCAAAATATCTGGACCCTGGGAGTCCTGTAGTTCATGTCCATATCAATGGGACCATAATCCCCCAAACTCTGATTGATCTAGGGGCTTCCATTAATGTGATGACCAGGGACACTATGCTCAAACTCAACCTTCAGAGTTCCCTAAGAAAGACCTCGACAGTACTGCAGTTAGCAGACCGCTCCACCGTGACCCCCGAAGGGATTATGGAAGATGTCATGGTCTCTGTTGATTCTTGGGAGTACCTTGTGCACTTCTTGGTCCTTCAACCAAAGGCAAACTTCACTGGATACCCCCAATTTTGGGAAGGCCTTGGTTACTTACTGTAGATACTTACATCAGTTGTCGAGCTGGGAGCATGACCATTAAGAATGGGCCAATGTCCAAACATCTAGTCCTATATCCTCCTGCCCAACCTTTACTAGAACATGACTTACCTCTCTGGTTGGAGGAGGAAGATGAGGATGAAGATTACTCTTCACCTGTGTGCATAGTGGAAGCCACCAGGGGAGGTCGTCAAATTGAGGATGACCTTATTGAGAATTTCATTCAAAATCCACCTCCAAGTGTGTTGCCATTAAAAGAGCTGGTAGAAGACACCCAAACCAGTGCTTTAGTGGATCTCTGTGTGGTTGATCTGACCTCTCCCTAAGTTAATAATGTGGAATTTGGCCCTGAAAGAACCTTGAAGATCAACTCATCCCTATCCCCCTCTCAAGAGGAGTTGTATAGCTTATTGAACCACCATTTGGATGCTTTCGCTTGGAGCTATAAGGAGATGAAAGGAGTCCACCCTTTGGTTTGTATCCATCACATTTACATTAAAATGGATTGTAAACCAGTCAGGCAACCTCAGAGGAGAATGAATCCAACCCTTAAGGACATTGTCAAAGAAGAACTGCAAAATTTGTCAGATGCAGGATTCATTTACCCCATCTCTGGTAGCGAGTGGGTTTCTCCTCTGGTGCTTGTGCCCAAGAAAAATAGGAAGTGGAGAATCTGTGTAGATTAATGAGAACTTAACAGAGCTACCAAGAAGGACCATTTCCCTTTACCTTTCATAGATGAATTTTTAGATGGCCTGGCAGGGAAGAATTTCTTTTCCTTCCTAGATGGGTTTAGCGGGTATAATCAGATCCAAATCAGCCAAGAAGACCAAGATAAGACCACTTTCACTTGTTCATGGGGTCCCTTTGCCTACCAGGTCCTTCCCTTTGGATTATGCAATGCTCTTGCCACTTTCCAGAGAGCAGTACTAAGCATATTTGCTGAGCTGGTTCATGATTCAGTGGAAATCTATATGGATGACTTTACTCCTTATGGGTCCAACTTCCAAGAAGCATTGACTAACGTGCAAAAAGTTTTAACCAAGTGTATTGAAATGAACCTATCCATCACTCCTGAGAAATGTGAATTGCTGATGACTGAAGGGACCGTGCTAGGTCATAACATTTCTCAGCAAGGATTGCAAGTGGATCCCAAGAAGATTGCTATCATCCAAAGGGTTCCACCTCCTCAAAAGGTAGGAGACGTTTAGAGTTTTCTAGGCTTAGCAGGATATTATAGGAGATTCATTAAAGATTTCAGTAAGCTAGCCTCTCCATTATTTTGACTTTTGGGGAAAGATGTTGAGTTTATATGGACAAACAACTGTCAAGAGGCTCTTGATGTGTCGAAAGATAAGCTGGTAACTACCCTAATCTTGAGAGGTCCAAACTGGGCCCTACCTTTCCACATTCACACAGATACCTTGAACAAAGCCATAGGAATAGCCTTAGGACAAGTTGAACAGAAGCTATCATATGCCATATATTTTGTCAGTAAAAACCTATCCAAGGCAGAGTTAAACTATACCATAACTGAGAAAGAGCTCCTAGCTGTAGTCCATCCCCTAAACAAGTTTAGACACTACATCACTGGCTATCAAACATTCGTACACACTGACCATGCTGCAATTAGGTATTTGATGAATAAACCTGATGTAAATGCTCATATCATTAGATGGTCACTTTTATTGCAGCAATTTGATTTAACCATTATTGATAAGCCCAGAAAGGAAAATGTTGTTGCTGATTTTCTGTCTAGACTAGCTTTGCCTACAGGTGAAGAAGGGATGGTGGATGATCAAATGCTAGATGAACACCTATTTTCTATTTTACTACTCTCTCCATGGTTTTCTGATATAGCCAATTATCTGGTTTCAACACAGTTCCCGCCACACCTATCCTCAAAAGAGAAGAGCAAGATCGTGAGGAAAAGTGCTTCATTCACTTGGATTGGGGGCAACCTATTTAAACTTGGCCCAGATCAGATTTTGAGGCGTTGTGTTAGGGAGGAGGAATTTTTTGACATCCTCCTAACCTATCATGCTGGGCCGTGTGGAGGCCACTTTGCAGCAAAAAGAACCGCTTTCAAAATTATACAGGTAGGCTACTATTGGCCCACTCTTCATCAGGATGTCAGGAGATACGTCAACCAATGTGACTGATGTTAAAGGATGGGGAAACTGACTCCAAGGGATGAAATTACCCTCCAACCTCAAGTGAATTTCGAGTCATTTGAGAAGTGGGGCATGGACTTTCTGGGTCCTATCAATGCTCCTTCAAAACAAAAGTCTTACGTCATTGTGTGCATGGACTACCTGACAAAGTGGGTAGAAACAAAGGCAATCAAGGCAACAATAGAAGAAAAAGTGGCTGAGTTTCTAAGGGAAAATATCTTCTACAAGTTTGGCTACCCAAGAGAATTAGTCACAGATCAAGGAAGTCAGTTTACCTCTAACTTGATTGAAGATCTGCTCGCTCATCACAAGATTAAGCACAAAACTTCCACCCCTTATCATCGCAAGCAAATGGACAGGTGGAAGTCACTAACAGAGCTTTGGAAGAGATTTTGACTAAAGTGGCGAGAAGCAACAGAAAAGATTAGGCAAATCGCTTGGTTGAGGCCACCTAGGCTTACAACACTACTTGGAAAACTACCATAGGTTTCACACCTTATGAGCTGGTCTACAGGAAGAAGGCTTTACTGTCCATAGAATTTCAATAGAACACATTGAGGTTGGCAGCTCAACTGGACCTAGAACTCAGCCATGCACAACAGGAAATATTACTACAACTAAATGGATTACATGAATAGAGAATGCAGGCCCTTCTCCACTCAAAGGTGGTCCAACTCCAAAGAAATATATGGCATGACCGACACCTTAAAGAAAAGAAATTTCATCTAGGAGATTGGGCACTGTTATATGATTCAAGATAGAAGGATTTCAAAGGGAAGCTCAGGAAAAGATGGCTAGGACCATATACAGTGGAAAAATGCAACGACAATGGTTCAGTCCTTATGAGGACCATTGATGAATAATCCATCGCCATGCTCATCAATGGGCATCAATTAAAAATCTACAGGAATCCCTTTCTAAGCAGGAGTTCATTGAAACTCTAGATAAATCAGTGCTGGTAGTGGAGGAGGCCCCTGTCTCCACTCCACCCACACCTTGAGCATAAAAAAAAAAAGGAAAAAAATAGAAAAAGAATAAAAGATCCTTGGGTGAAAACCTCTTGGAGGCGCCCAGGTCAGACAGTGAGGGTGAAAACCTCTTGGAGGTGCCCTAGCTGTCTCAGATAAAAAAAAAAAGAAAAAAAAAAGAACACAGAGAAAAAAGAAAAATAAACCTGACTTCTGTTGAAAAAATTGCAGATTGCAGGAAGGACATTGCAGGTTAGGAGGTCAGCACCAGGCTGCAAGCATCCCGTACAACCCACTCCTCCATGACCACTACCCTTTCCTAAGATTTGATCTCATTCGGGCTAAGATTTCACCTCCTATAGGAAGTTCTATGTCTTCTACTAGAAGTTTTGTGTCCTCTACAAGAAGATCCTGTAGAACCTACAAACGAGAAAAAATTGATTGCAGAAGAGAATCCGAAGGTGGAGAATCTACCTATGAGGCCTGTAAACCTCCTTGTTTCCATCATCGCCATATGTCACCCCTTTTTCCATCTCCGTACACCTCCATTGCACTCATTTTTTTATGTTCCTGCACAGTCACACACAGAAATCTTGTTTTCTTCATACTGCAAGCAATTTTTTTTTAATGACAAATCAAGCAGCAGTTTCTCACTCACCATACCTTTCAACCTCCACCTAGACTCCTCATCAGCTCAAACCCTCGTCAATAGTATAACCCTGCTCATTCTAGCTTGCATTCCTGGAGGAGAAGCAACTACAGGACATCCTACAGGAATCCTGTAGCAGCTGATCCCTTTGGAAGACATACTCCAGAGGCAGGGAATGCAAAGTATGGCATAAGAGACATGCATGGAGCTCTTCTCGAACGTAAGAATATTAGAAACAGGTGAGGCCAAGCATGTGGTGTGCATGCAGAAACAACAAACGAAGGAATGGGTTCCAAAACCTGAAATCTGCATAACACGGCTGTGACCAGGCAGGTAAGTGCCTAAACTCGTTCGTCAATTGCATAAATCATATTTTGAAAGCTCCATGACTATGGGAATGGTTCATATTGAGTGGAACTGATGGCCAATCAACTGGCCACCCTCAACCAGTTACATATCCTCATGGGATCCAGACGAGCCCCGTTACATTCAAAATCTCCGATTAGATGTGCCGCCAACACGTGTGGAGTGTCCATTCAAGGAGAAATCGTCGGGACTGGTAGTGGTGGTAGCGGTTAATGGTAGAGAGGAGGTGATGGCAATCAAAAATAGGGAGAAACATTATGGCTGTGACGTCGGATCAACGGTCTGGTCTGGCCACCTCATCCCCTCACCACGAATCACGCCATAGTTAAAAGATGCGCAGCTAAAACGTGCACCACCTTCTGTTCATTCTGCACTGACGATGTCCTCGACTGGGGTACGCATCCACCACTTCCAAAAATAGTTAACCAGTCATCCTCCACCAGTTTTTCTACCTGTTTTCGAAAATCTCCCACCTATCGGGCTCTATCGGAAGCACAGTTTCATTCTATAGGAATCAAGAGCCTTCTACAGGAAGGGTTCTATAGGAAAGGTGGAATAGCTCTGCGGAGATGGAAAACCTGAAATTTGCGTTGAATTTGAAGCTCCAAACAAGGTAGGCTCGAAAAAATTTCTCTATGCATGATTTGTTTGTACAAGGTGGTGAATTAAACGACATCAGTTTGAGAAACGAGAGTAAAAGTCTGCCTGTGCATGGAGAAAAAGATGTGAAAGCTTGCCTACATATTACAAGTTTACCTAGTTCTTCCTCTGCATTCCAAAATCTCCTCATAATTTTTAAATTGTCCTACAAGGAAGATATATGCAATAGTAGGGGCCAGCTTGTGTGTGTGAAAAAATTGCATTTACATATCTATCTATGTGCTGAGAAGAGAACTCGTGTCCTTGTGCTCTGTTCTATAAAAACAAAATTCTTCTTTTCATAAACAGACAGTTGAATTCTAGGTGACAGTAGTCTTAAAATGAGAGGAATCATTGCTAGTTGATACTGAACACAAGAGAAATTCCTTCTTGGGTTCAGAAGAATCTGAATTCAACTATCCCCTATTTCAGTGATTGATTGTTGTTTTCCTGTGCACTTTCTCTTTTGGGGGAAACATAAGAGAGCAATTAACACCATGACAGGAGGATTTATAAGGAAAGAACCCTCGGACACTAGCAAGTTGCATGAGCACCCTAAGGTGGTGGACCTTTTCATTGAGAAAATTAGATATCCTTCTTCGACAAAATTCAGGGTTATGATGAGGAAATAACTGAAGAGTTCTTAATGTCCCTAAAACCACATTCAAAGACACATGCATAGTTAGTTTTAGGGGTTTGACCCTAGAACTGACCCCTGAGCTCATCAATAGAGTTACTGGTCTACCATTGGGGATCCCTTGGAGCAAAGAGGAGAGATCATTGGGCCAAGCCGCTAAGAAAACATTCTTTCTGCCCGAGGAGCATCCTGTAGAAGACAAAAACGGGGTTAGAAGAACTAGCTTGCCTCCTCTCTGGAGTGAAGTTAGTTTTCAAATTATGAAGTATATCACATGTGAAGGGAGGTTTAGTATCATCTATGGATATCATTTCAGGTTGTTGTGTGAACTAAGGCATGGGATTGAGTTGCCTCCAGCCAAGAAACTGAGGATTGCCTATTTCCTTCTTCAATCACTAATTGAATGTGGTAAAAAGTTAAATGAAGGGATCCCAAATCAGTTGGTCCATCATGGGATCATCAAACTATTGGTGGAATATGCCTTACACACCTATACTGTCCCCATATCTTGGTAAATCTTTGGAAATAAATCTAGGGATGATAACATTAGAACTTTGGCTGAAAACATCACCCCATCCAACAGTGATGAGGGGGAGCACACTGAAGAAATTGAGAAAAACAATGATGAGGGAACACAGGACATTCGAGCAAAGGGAAAAACAGAGGAAGCACAAGGAGAACAAAAAGAAATTGGCAAAACTGCTGAGCCTAAAACAGAGGAAGAAACAACAACAAAAATAGCAAGGGAAAAGAGGATGTTGAGTAGAAAAGAAAAGGTCGAGAAAGTCCAAATGAAGGCTGCCACAGCTAAATCAGGCACCCAGAAAGAAAAGGGGAAGACACACCCTGAGATATCAACAACACAGATAGAAACAATGGACACAAAGATTTCTACAAGAAGCAAAGAAAAGGATCAGTAGGAAGAGAAATCACCTAAGACATTGGCAAGGGAGGCAGCAGTTGTGCTTGCTACCTTAAGCACACCTAAAAAACAAAAAGGAAAGAGAAAGAGGCAAACCTCCATGTACTTCAAAGTAAGGAGAAGCACAAGGATCAAAGTCGGCAAGCCCCAGCCACAACCAAAGGAACGAATTGTCATGGAGGACACAGCCACTAAACCAAAAGAAGAGTCTCCTTCAAAGATATCTATCACCTATGAAAGAGGAGGACCAAAAACCTCCACCTGAAGAGAGAGAATTAGGATGATGGACTCAAAGCCAACTCTACAGGAAGTTGAGACATCTTTACAGGAAACTCTAGCTAAGTTAAAAGAGACTAAGAAATTGGAGGAGAAGGCAGCCAAACAATCACAGGGAGAGGAAAATACCAAGGAGATACTGGAACCAAGCCCTCAGCCTAGGTTGGGCTCATATTACAAGCTATTATAAAGTGGGAAGATCATCCCATAGAAGTTTGTGGTACCACTTTTCCTTGCATTGGAACAAGAACGGGTTAGAACTCACACTTGGATAAGGATTGCTAAATCGAAGGGTGTGGCAGACATAGGCCACCTGGAAGAACATCTCAAAGAATCAAGAAAAGAGTTTGCCATGGTGAGGCACATGGAAATCAGTCAAAGAGCTAAATTACAGGAGGAGAATGAGCTATTGAAATAGTAATTGCAGCTATAGGGAGGTCATAAGGAAGATAGGCCATCCATTTTGAGGGAACAACAACAGAAAGAAGGACCTCCAGCAGACAAGGAAACTGAGGAACAACAGAGAGAGGAAAAGCTACAGGCTAATGCTGAGATGCTAATAAAATTACTACAGGAAAAGGAGTCACAGGTAGCCGAAGAAATATAGTTTTTAAAAAAAGAGGTGCAAAAGAAAGAAGCCCAAATGGCCTGCATGGCCAGCTGGGTAGTAGAAGCCTTACAATGTAGGCTACCTAATAAGTCATATGCCTTATATCTTAGAGATCAATGGTTGCGATTTCAAATTAACACCTTGGCCCAAAGGGGCACCATTCCATTTTAGAATTATCATCAATTCATGGATTTGTGTGACAGTAGCTTAGCTGAAGATAAGGCCAAGTTGTCAGAATTCTATTTACACAACTTGGCCCTTCCAAACATGAATCTATGGCACCCCAATGCACCATTGGGAGATGTGAAACTCATGGCCATGGCCTCTTGGTTAAACCATGAGGAAAAGAGGGTAGCAGAAATTCGAAAAGTTATGGATATAGAGCTAAGTGACCCACTCATGATCAGGGTAGAGCTAGAAGATCCCTCAGCTTTAATATATTCCCATCAGCACCTAGCCAACAACCCTCAGGTTCTCCCAGACTACATTTAAAGACAAGCTCAAGCCATTGCTCACTTTGAGGACATGGAAAGATTGTTGGGGGATAACTGCATTCATGCTTGCATAAGGAGATGGAACACAATGTCCCACAGTCTGAAAATAAGAGAATACCACTCACCAACAAGGATGAGGGACGCCTTGGCAAGAGTACCACTCTATAAACAGTGAATGCAAAATCTCTGGGCCAACTGGATCAGCCTAAAGTTCAGTCCTCCATTGCTTTTGGGACTGCCGGAAGGGGTCAAGGAAGAAGAAGAACACATGCAATGGGAGGAAGTAGAGAGAAAAGCAAGGTTTTATGACCAAGAAGTGGACATCACCTTGGAATCCTGGGATGTTAGAGAGGCAATCAAAGCAATCAAAGATGATGAGCTAGATTATTTTCTCAAAGGATGAGCAACACATTTAGCAGGGGGGTGATGATGAGCCCCAAAAAGGGTAACTTATTGGGCTCATTTTGACTATTATTCTCAATTAATCCACCATTCGTCATAGTTTTATGCATGCTTTTGAATATATTTATGTTAATTGCATGAATGAGAATAGTCACTTGACCACAAAGTTTAATACGTACTTATTGCAGATTTTTGGACATCTTTCGGAATAAGGTCAAGCATTTATGAGCTAGTTGACAGCCGAATACAAGGGAACAAGACTAAGGATTGTTAGGAAGGGTGTCTCCTATACTAAATGGCCCCTTCCTCAAATTCTCCACCATCAGCTTAGAGTTCAACAGCCCACCAAAGATGATTTCCAAGGGCAGCTGAGCAAATTTTGTGAAGTGGCTAATTACTTGCAGTTTTGAGTAGCCAAGCCCCTCAAGTTAAGGAGGGTTGTTGGAGGTCCTCGTGGTGCATAAGTAGGAAGGCTTCAAGACTTGGTAGTTTAGCTATTGAACAGTTGTTTTTCACATTTTAGTGCTGCTCTGCCTTTCAGCTCATTTTCGAGCTCTTGTTGTAAACACTTTTGTGACATGATTATTTTTTGAGTAATGAAGATAAATTTCACTTTACACCAGCTCTAAGCTTTCCTTAGGAGGCTATAGCTCTTGGGTTTGGGCCTAACCCAAGTGTCAGTACCTCCTCTGTGTACTTTTATGTGTTTTTCTTGCGTTCATGGAATAATTTTTACTATTTAGGTTAAGATCTTGCTTTGTTACTTAGGTTGTTTTTGATGGTTAAAGTAGCTTTTCATGCTTTAGGTTGATTTGACAGTTTGATAATAGAAAATATTTGCAAAAATGCCATCAAGCAATCCTTGATCTTATCTCTCCCTCCTTGGGACCATGAGCTGAGACCTAGGCATACTTGCTGCCACAAAAACACTATTTTTTCCTTTCAATGCAATTGCTAGTGTTAGATTTTTAGTTGGAAAAGTTGATACCAGTTGTATTTGCATATTTAGATCTATTCGTGCTTAGGTTTCCATAGTTATCTTGCATGATTTCCTATTTATAACCTTCTGTTCATCATGTTTCTGGTTTTTAGGTCAAATTAGGTCAAAATAGATAGATCTCTATTTTTTTAGTCTCTCTTCGATCAGTTTTGAGACATGCCTATAATACATCCCTACCTATCCTTCATCATACAACCTACTCCAACCCCTAATTCTAGATTCCTTCCCTTCAGTTGCCACACTTTTCCAAGTTGACCTAATTTCTACATTCTTGTGCAGCATTACTCCTTCCATCCTTGAACAAATCCAACCACCTTCATCACTCCTTAGCTTCATTTACCAGGTCCTAGACCCCTTCACATCCTCATCCATCCTCCGCTTCTACTTTCCCACCATTTTTCCACTGTCAACCCTCTAAAATCCTCATTTGGCTCTTCCTATCGAACATCCTGTAGAACCCATGCAAACTTCCTGTAGAAGTTCACGTGAGTAGTTTTTCGAGATTCGATCACTTGAAACTCTCTTGAAAGGTGCTAGGGACTCCTTAGGCCCTCTTCTCACCTTCCCAACCTCCTAAAAGAACCCACTATGTTTCCTTTCACCAATCAACCTCTACACGATCAAAAAAAATTAGAGCACATGCATAATAATTATGCAAAGTTACTCAAAAATACAAAAAGATGCTTTTTCCATATTTTCTTTCAGAAGTAGCTTAGTCACATGTATTTGACATTTCCAAGAGTCAATGGCATCCATTTCTGCAGCTTTCATCTCTTTTCTTTCACCAGTAGGGTTTAGTCGGTAAAACTAGGGTTTGCTAGGGTTTACATTTCCTTTCAGCTTTCAGCTTCTTTCTGCAAGTAGACTAGTGACTTTTGAGTTAGCTTTCATCCATCACAGTTAAAAGCTTCTTCTAAGAGCTCATAGAAGTTGGCTTAAGCTCCTAGCAAACTTGTGCCAGCCGATCAAGTGACAGCCTGCGGTGAGAGCTAGTACTTGTGCATATAGCACCATCTCTTCCAAGTTTGTTATGAACAACTGGGTTGATAAAAGTAAAGAAGGGAATCCCAGGAGTTGCAGTGTCATTGTTGTAATACTGGAGCCCACCAGTCCTCCTCAACCACTAGGATTTCTTCAGATTCTTCCTCGTCAGCCTCCAGATTAATGGCCTTCCCCTTTTCCTACAAGGTGAGTTTGGTCCTCTGTGGGTTTCTTAGTGATACATGCACCAGGATCAAAGCCTACTTATCCTTCTTAGGTCTCAGTGTTCTGGGTGATTTAGGGACCTCAGCTATCACTCCAGCATTCTCTGGGGCTTCTACTATCGCAATTTCTTGTGCGGCTTCCTCGGGTGTCGACATCATTCTGGTCAAGAGGTCCTGCGTCCCCTTTGGCAATCTCTCAAACACTGAACCTATTCTCAAAGCCTCAAAATTTGAAAGGTCCATATAGAACTGATAGCGCAACAACTGAATTTTTAAAATGCCAAGTTTTTTTTTGCTGGACAACCACTTGTAATTTATAGGGATTTTTGAATTCAAATCCGACCATTCCCCCCACATTCGACCCATTAATCCTAGATTAGCAGTAGATATTCAAGAATCTAACCCATAAATTTCACCTTAAATTCCTGATACCCACTCCATTTAGCCTCAAACCGACCATCAAATTGTGAATAGTGACTTTAACGATCACTTTCTGGCAGACTTGTGCGCTAGCGCAACTGTCTTCATGTTGTCACGGACCTTGTGAGACTCCATTGCTTCACGCAGTCCTGACATTGCGTAGCTCCCCAACCTGGGTAGTGTATTTTATATTCCCACACCTCCTTTTAGTTGCCTTAAGCACTAAGACTATGCTATTTTCATATAGTCACATGGGCGGATCATCGATGTATGGCTTCAAGCGACTGCCATTCACCTCTCCTAGGAAGGGTTCTCCATTTAACTTGATCAGTTGTACTGCGCCTCCATCAGTAATCTCCTTAATAACATACGGCCCTAACCAGTGCATCCTGAATTTTCTGGGGAATTTATCAAACTTACTATCATACAACAAAACTAGATCATTTACCTTGAAGGTGCGTAGCTTAATATGTTGGTCATGCCATGCCTTTTCACGCTACTTTTGGACCTGCTAGTGAAATCCAGCCAAAAATATCTCTTCTTCGAGCTCGTTCAACTATGTGAGCCTCTCTTCTAGGGCTCCGCAATTTGTCATACCCATGAGCACTACCATGCACAGACTAGGCATGATGTATTCCATAGGCATCACCACTTCAACCCCATATAGTAGCCTAAAGGGTGTCTATCCCGTCAGCTTCTTGCATGTCGTCCGATAAGACCATAACACTGTAGGTATGCATAGGTCCCAATCACTTTGCTAAGAATTGCACACCTTGGTCAGTGCATCTTCAAGAACTTTTTTGAATGCCTCCACTATCCCATTAGCCTGTGGGTGATAAGGTGTGCTCCTTTGGTAATACACCTGAAATTCCTGAGTTAGTACACTAATCGTCTCATTCAGGAAGTGCATGCCATGATCGCTCATCAACATCCTTGGAAATCCAAATCGTGTCATTACATGCTCAAATAGGAACTTTGTGGTAGTCATGCCCATGCAATCCTTCACCTGCTGTGCTTCTGCCAAACGAGTCAAATACTCTATCCCAGTTATAATGTACCTCGCTCCTTTCTTCCCTTGAGGCTGAATGGGTCATACAAAATATATTTCTCACTTTTTGAAAGGTTTCAACATCATTTTTGGATTCAAAGGCATTTTATCCCTCCGCAATGGCCCGCCTATTCTTTAACATACATCACATGCCTTGCAATATGCTTTTGAATCCTTATGAAGGGTTGGCCACCACAACCCTGCGCATAGAATCTTCTGCGCAGTTTCTCTCCCTTCATAATGTCCTCCCGTAGTGCCCCCATGAGGGTCCACAAGGATGCTACTTCATTCAAACTCAGGTACATACCTTTTTAGTCTTTCATCATTCCCCATCTTGTATAGATGCCCAACAATGACAGAGAAATCTACCACATGCATGACTAATTTCGTCTTTTTTTGGACAGAGTATCCTTTCAGCGCAGTTCGAGTTCTTAGAAAGTGTATTGTATCCTTGAAATTTCCATTCGTGATGCGCACAACAAAGAGTTGCGAATCAAGTAATCTTTCCTTCAAATTAGTAGGTTCCTCCCCTGTTTCGATGCATGACAGATGGTCTGGTCTTGCATTCAATCGTCAAGGCTTCACAACAACTTCAAAATCGTACTCTTGAAATAATAAGAGCCATCCTAAAATTCACCCCCCAACACAAGTTTATTGACCACGCACTTTAGTGCAGAGTGATCTGTACACATTCTAAAGTGGCCTCCTAACAAGTAGCGCCGATACTTCTAGAGTGAATATACCATAGCTAGCCCCTCACGCTTAGTGATGGAAAAGTTCTTCTCTGCTTTGGCCAACTCGCGTGTGGATCGTTCTTCCATCATAATTTTCTATCAGTCGTATCTTAGGCTTCCCACACCATGCTCACATCATACTCCTACATTCACACTAATCATCGAAGCTTCCCTTGTGCGTACCCCACATCTTGTGGGTGTAGCGTGCAGTACCCAGTCCAAGGACTGGAAGCATTGCTTTTCTGGAACCTCCCTTTAAAATGCATCCAAAAAGGTATGTACCTCAATTACACCATCATAAGTAGGTAGATTTCTTACCTCAAATGACACACAATGCAGTGACCAGGTCATCATATTGTAATTCAGCGTAGTTACTTCATGTAACCAATTCTACCAACATTCTATTTCTTCATCGGAATCTGAAGTGCAGGAAATCTCCTGCTCCCATGTAATTAGTCCATCCACAGTGGGATTCACCCAGTCTTGGTCTCGTGCTATTATCCTATAGATGCAGTCCAGATTATCATCACTCTCATAGTCATGGAGTGGTTCCATATAGCGTGATCCTTCAGTAGGATCCAGGGGTATTATTACTCGCAGTGGTTTATTCTCAAAGATCATCCTTTGCTTCTTCAAATTGATTACCCCATTCATATTAGTAGCCCAGTCAATTCCCAGGAGTACAGGGTAGGGATTGTTGTCATCCACAATCTCTATTACTTGAAAATCTTCCAGCGTGCTCACTCCCTTAATATCCACGGTCACTCCCTGCAACCACCCCATGGGTATGATTTTCTGTTGATTTTCCATCCTTAGCTAAATTAGAGACCATTGTAGCGTAGGTCACCCCATTCGTTCCCAAGTTTTCTTCGATGGGACATTTGCATATGACCCTAGGTCAAAAATGAAGTGATCCATTTCATACTCTTCTATTTTCACAATCAATCTCATCTCTCATTTTGTCCTTCTCTTATGCTTGCCAATCTTTTGCACTACGTGTAGTTCACCTGGCGTGGTTCCAACGCATTTTTTATGAGTCCTTGTATCCCTTTTATAGCCTTACTGTCATGTAATGACTTCATACAGGTTTCCAAGAAAGTTGTGAGCATAGAGGGGTCTATTTCCAGCTTAGGCTTATCTTTTCTTCCTAAAGTGGAGGCCTCAGTGAAGCTCTTCTTAGCTTCCATGAAGGTCTCCCAAGTGCACTCCAAATCAATCTCAGCCTCTTTTGTTGGGGCCTTGCGAACCCATCTACTATCTTCTGGTTGTTTCCCCTTCTCATCTCCTATCGCGATTTCACTCTGGAGCACTATATTTATGTTTGGATCTTCGTCACATGGCTCAGACCTCATCATCTGTAGGTTATGAGTCGAGGGAGGTGGTAGTTCCCATTTGTCACGTATCCTAGTTATCAACATGGGAAAATCTTTCGTTTCATGATCAAACAGTGTGTAATACTTGCATCACAGACGTGTTCGATTAGTGCAGTCCCAGGCATAATTTCTTGGTCCTCCGCAATTATATCAAAACAACTATCCTCGACCTCTACCAAGTCCTCCTCTATCTCGGCCTTGTCTACGCCCTTGAAATCCTATCCGCACCATCCCTCCATTCTGGTCAAGGGGCCGCATTTTGGCCTAAACCCTATAGGCAGGAGTTCTGTCCATCATCAATTCATAGGTCCTATATGTACGCTCATCATGTCCTACTGACCTACAAAAGTTGTAGAACAACTATTGCAGTGCTTGCACATACTTTTGTAACAAGCGATAGTTATCCGCGACATATTTTTCGACTACGTGACAGATAGCACACCATAAAGTAGGCGTCGCACTAGGTCCTCCTTGAGCTTCTGGCCTTAAAGGCATCGGTCCTCCTCCTACAAGGTAATTTGTAAAGATGTGGCAGTGGTCTTTGTCATGGCCCTAACTCTTGCATTTTAAGCACCATACCTCTTCACGTACCTATCATTGAAGCATCCTGTCCTGCTTCAGACTTTGCATCTCAAGGCATAGATTTTTTAGCCATGCATGGATATGCTAGACTCCTAGATTAGGATCCTACATCAGAGTCTCATGTAATCTCATGGAAATCTCCAAGGCCTCTGCCTAAGTGGTTATCTTCTACTACGACAGTGCACTCCTTTAGTGTGGTAGTAGCGAAGCCACAAACGACTTGAGATGTTGTCCATCTGTAAAATTCATGTTGGCTTCATGAATTGTACATTTCAGCCTCTGATCCAGCTCCCAAGGTGTCTCGCCTGGTTGCATCACGATCTCTTTCAATCCCACAATCAACTACGCTTCAGATTTAGGCCTGATAAATTCCCTATTTAGTGCTGCTTGGATGTCTACTACTCTAAAATTTAGGTTATTGTTGGAGTACTTAATATACCAAGTCAACATGCAATCCTACAGAGCACTAACCAGTGTCACTTTCTTTATATGGTCATATGTAACACCTTGACCTTCCTATACAGCCCTCACAATGAACCAGAATTGGTCTAGGTCCTCATTTCCCAAGCCTATGAAAAAAGGCAACTTCATTATGTTTTCCATACTGAATCACGGTGGAGGTGGAGATGGTATGGGTGAAGTTGGAGGTGATGGCGGTGAAGCTAGTGGTGGTGCGAGCAGAGGTCATATTCACGGGAATCCTTGTTTTATCAACTAAATAGCACTTTGCGGAGAGACCTTCATGATCCCTTCTTCATCCCCTTGTGGAGGTGAAATCAAGGGGCTATGCTTTGGACCCTTATTTCCTTCATTTCTGTAAAATCTTCCACTTCGTCTAGTCCTGAACATCAAGGTAGATGCAAATTTCATTTTGCGCACAGCAACATATTAATCCAAGTATACAAAGATTTTGCATACTTACCTTGTGATCCTTTGAAAAAGCGTTACTCTACCTTGCTATAGCTGACTGAGGTGTCGACCACGAATTCAGTCACAAATCCTCCTATGATGTGATTGAGCCAATGATCAACAACATGGTTGATCTTATACTCTGATGCTTCCAAACTTTGCACTAGCTCTAGGGTCCACATAATAGGATCATCAAGTTTCCACTTTCCTTGGCTATCTGCTACCTTCGCGATCCACTAGTATAGATCAGTAGGAAAGGAGGAAAAAAATATTTCATGGATCTCCATATACAAGTATCGGTCCAGCCACTATTCTTTTTACTGTCGCGGGTTTCTATTTTCTTGTGCCATGAACTCATGAATCCTTCTGTCTAACTAGCCTTCAATTTCTTTCTTACTTGGATTCTAGTGCCACGACATCACACATATCTTATGCAGATTCTCGTCCTGGAAACGGAACCATTTGTTGGCATGAGGGGGCCTAACCTAGGTTCAACATTAGTGAGCCAAACTAATCCCTACACTACTGGCCTTTTCGGCATCAGCCCACGGAGCACGGACTGAAGTCTCACCTAAAGAAGTATGGGGGGATGTTGGAACCAAGTTTCTACACCCTTGAGATGGTTGTAATGTCAAGTTATCCCGGCTATACCTATCGACACATAGGTTGCTTAGCCCTCTGTTCCACCCTTTAGTACCTTCATGAAACGATACAATTGGATTTCACGTAGCCCTCACTTGGGGTTGATATACTTTCACACTACTAGGATAGCAAACTACAATATCCCCTAAACTAGGCTAGGTATCTTACTTATCTTATTAACCGATCTTAGTTAGCTTCGTGTAAACATATGTTCTTACTTGCATTTTCTTAACCAACACACTTACATACATTTGCACATCATATAATCATTATAAGTGAAATTGACACCTAATATAACAGATGCATAAACATGAAATAAAGACGCAGAAATGATAGAGTCCTTCTCTTTATTGATAACTGCAGACAATTATAGACTTGACCCACCCTGCGCACTCAGCTGTAGGGGTCTGCGCACTCACCTGCGAACTTCTAGGCCTTTGCACACTCAGCTACAAAGCCTCTACCTATGCTACAACCCAAACTTAGAGTTCTACTTCAGAACTATTTGTCATACATGTCGATGCTTTCTTAATTCCCTCTAACTACTTAGAGCTTAACTCTATTTATATAATCCCATGGTCTGCGGACCATGGGTAGATCTTTTACAGCCGTCATTACATTTCTGAAATAAGGGCGAACAACCCTATGACTCTTTAACACCTATGCGCTCCGCGACCACAAAATGCAGAGTCTTTACATTTGGATTACAAAATTGGAACAAAATATGGGCTTTTAGCCGTAAAACTGCTCTTAGGGGATCCCGCGCCCAATAGCTGTGACCTAGGATGATCCAATGAACATAATGGTTCTCAAGCCTAACATTCTAAACTAAATGTAGCATGGAATAATGAAGATAAGATAGAAGATGAAAGTGGCATGGGATAAGAAAAATATTTATGCATGACTATAGATAATGCAAAAATAATTCGAAGTGGAAGAGAATGTGTATCTCAATATAGAAAAAGGAAGATCTCACTGAATGTGGTGGCTTGTGTTATGTTAGCGCCCATATTTTTTTGACCATTTTATATTTTGGGAATAGTGGGGCCAATGGCTTATATATTGGCCTTACCACTTCCAGTGAAAGCATGGGATTTTTTTCACATTTACTTGCATAAGAGATATGTACATGCCTATAATCATATTATTGACTAGTCTCTAATATAGGTGGAACACGAGGAAATGTTTGAACCAGAACCACTATGAATTCTAGAGAAATGCTAGACCATGATACAAAATATAGTAATAAAATAGGTCAATGTGCAATGGAATCACTTTGGACCTAATGAAGCCAGATGGGAGAAGGTAGGATAAATAGGGGAATGTTGATAGTGTTGGAAATCTGTCAACCAAGGGTGTCTCCCTGGAATGAAGTCCTAGCTAGACCTCATACCATTTGTAGTAGGAACCCCAACTGGAAATAAAACTAGTTACCCTTATCCTTAGGAATTTACCTTGGTTGCAATTATTAACAGAAGAGATTATACAAACTATCTTTGGGATGAGAAAGTAAGTTGACACTGTGAGGCATATAATTATAATGCATATATCGTACTTTCACGAAAGGGGATAGAGAGAGTGACCATTTATAAAAATGTAATAGTACTATCCTAAAAGAGACACAAAAGAGCATGAAAGAATCATTTATTAACTTACAAATTAGTTCACAAAATAAATACAATCATAAAGAAAGTAATAATTCACATTCAATAGGGTGCATACTAAAGCCAACAAAATAGTTCATTTTCATTAGTATGTGTTAACATAAACAAACACTGCAAACAATGAAATAATAGTCTCACAATCATTCACAACATATGAATGAATGTGAATTGGTTGTGATAGATTCATATTTTAAGTGAAAGCCCCAAGATACATTATTAAGATGTTTCCAAACTAGTCTTAATAGTGGAACATTAAATCAACACATTCTCCTCCAAAGAAAAATCTTCTCTCCTACACCATACTAGAGAACCCATGATGAAAATTCTAGAGTCCCCTCTCTTGAGCTATGAGGGAATATTTATAAAAAATTAGGTGACTCTCCACCTTTCATGTGTCGCTTCACCTTCCTCATGAATCTTGAACTTCTATTATGACTTTTTGAATTCCTACATGGCCTTTGACAATGTTAATTATTGGATTCACCATAGTATTGATTGCTTAAATGGAAGTT
Source organism: Pinus taeda (assembly GCA_000404065.3). Classification (NCBI taxonomy): domain Eukaryota; kingdom Viridiplantae; phylum Streptophyta; class Pinopsida; order Pinales; family Pinaceae; genus Pinus; species Pinus taeda. Next base: position 350,596 of record APFE030388273.1, on the reverse strand, counting down.
TCACTGTCATCAACAAGATCTATTGCTGGATTCACCAAAATTTCATGAACAATCTCTGTTGCTAGATTCACCAAATTTTTATCAGCAAGCTTTGTTGCTGGATTAATCAAATTTTCATCAGCAATTTCTATTGCTAGAATCACTAAATCTTTGTCCACTTATGACTGAGCATAGTGGGATTGAATAAATGTTATATCTCATTGTAGATCTATTGCTATAGGTCCACCTTCATATTCAACTTCAACGCTCCCCCTTACAACAAAACTCGTTTCAAGGGTATCCCAAGCATCCTTAGTTGTCTTGGCATCTAAAATCAAGGGACAAATGTTGTCATTCACAAATTCTTTTATGGATTTCAATTCAAAGGCATCCTTTTGCCTCTTCACTTCCAAATTTAAAAATATATGAACCGTCTCTTGTTGTATCTTTTACCTTCTTCTCCTCTTGGATTTTCCCATTTATTGAGTGCTTGGTCACTACGACTCAACAAGCAAATTGAACTATAGTAAAATCATCTTTGTGTTGGCTCCTTTGTTGCTCAACTTCGAAAAAAAATGTGTCTACAAATTTTCCACAAGGGAAACCTTTCACAAAAGCTTCCAAATGCCCTTCTATAACACCTTGCAAATGTATTTTTAAAGAAAATGTATTTTTAAAGAAAATGTATTTTTTGGAAAAAAAACATTTCAAACATGAAAAATAGTTTCCTTTTAAATAAACCTTCCTTTGCAAAATCTCATAAGCTCCTCACATAAGGAAGAGACCTTTAATAATTTTAATACCTTTAGATCCTTTCTCAAAAAAGAATTAGTTGAGTGCTTTTTTAAATTTCCCTTTTCACAATATAACATAAGATTCTTTTTAAACAAAAATGAATCAACTTTATTTTAGAAAGCCTTTGAGACAAATTTCTTAAAACAAAAGTGTTTTCTTTACTAATAAACTGTACCTAGACCTTTTTTATGCAAACTGACTTTGTTCTGACTTTCTGCTCCGAATGAGTTTTGGCAACTCATGCTCCCAATTGGATTCCATTATTTTCTCTTTTGTTAACACTTTGTATAATGAATAGATGCTGCGTTGGAGTAGAATTGTTGTAAGTAAATGAAACTAACACATGCTCTTGCAATGTCATTGAGAATTAGTAATGCTAGCTTGACTTTGGTACTTTGTGTGGGCGTTAATAGCGTTGCCTTCAAGGCTATAGCGTGTGTTAATAAAAATGCCCCTCACACAAAATTTCTGAAAACCATTCCGAATTTGAGATGAAATTTCTTCAATCCATTTCTCCCTCGCCTTCACAGGCTTAGATGTAGCTGGCTTCTTCATTCTCCTATTGTTTCTTTGAAGGCTTCTTCAAGCTTCTTCAAACTTTTGTTGGTCTCTCAAATATTCATATGCAAGCTTGCCTCTTCTCTCCTCTCTTCTACTCACTTTACTCATGTTGTTTCTCTCTCACGCAGTCTAATGAAAACTAGCTTATCTTTTTTCAGCTACTCTCAAGGAGTCTCACACAAGCTAAGCTCTAATACCATGACAAAAATTGAAGAGAACAAAACATGGAGTAGAGGACTTCTCTTCTCACTATTACAAATGAGTTAAATAAGATTACATTGGAAACATCAATAATAAAACACTGGAATGAAACTTGACTAAACTGGACTAACTCAAACTGAAATAGGAAACTTGGAGAGACAATTTTGACACCTAACAGGTGGTTGGAATTAGATTCTCCAACATATATCTCATCACATGTTCTACAAGAACCTATCACATCCCAATTGGATTCCATTATTTTCTCTTTTGTTAACACTTTGTATAATGAACAGACGCTGCGTTGGAGTAAAATTGTTGTAAGTAAATGAAACTAACATATGCTCTTGCAATGTCATTGAGAATTAGTAATGCTAGCTTGACTTTGGTACTTTGTGTGGGCATTAATAGCGTTGCCTTCAAGGCTATAGCGTGTGTTAATAAAACTACCCCTCACACAAAATTTCTGAAAACCATTCCGAATTTGAGATGAAATTTCTTCAATCCATTTCTCCCTCGCCTTCACAGGCTTAGATGTAGCTGGCTTCTTCATTCTCCTATTGTTTCTTTGAAGGCTTCTTCAATCTTCTTCAAACTTTTGTTGGTCTCTCAAATATTCATATGCAAGCTTGCCTCTTCTCTCCTCTCTTCTACTCACTTTACTCATGTTGTTTCTCTCTCACGCAGTCTAATGAAAACTAGCTTATCTTTTTTTCAGCTACTCTCAAGGAGTCTCACACAAGCTAAGCTCTAATACCATGACAAAAATTGAAGAGAACAAAACATGGAGTAGAGGATTTCTCTTCTCACTATTACAAATGAGTTAAATAAGATTACATTGGAAACATCAATAATAAAACACTGGAATGAAACTTGACTAAACTGGACTAACACAAACTGAAATAGGAAACTTGGAGAGACAATTTTGACACCTAATAGGTGGTTGGAATTAGATTCTCCAACATATATCTCATCACATGTTCTACAAGAACCTATCATGTCCCAAATAATTTTTAAGTTGGGATAATATTTTTCAATGTTCATGGCTGTGGAATAGCAAACCATTGTGATCCATGCAAATATATTTCAATACCTGCGATCCCTCAACCAAAACACCCTATAACACCCTATAAGACTCACTCTAAGGACTTGCCACATCGTGGCTGGGCGTATATAGCCCCACATTGTGGCTTTTATGCTTGTTAATCTATTATTCATGAAATCTTCGATAAATTTTATATATGGGAACTTATCCTAATTAATGGTATTAATTATGTGAACAAATGGATATGGTTGTAAAAGACACCTTGAAGATTCATCCCTTGTTTTCTAAACTATTAGATAGGCCAAGTAAGATATACACACTGGGGCATTTTCTAACACCCAAGAAGATGTCGATTTTCAATGAAAAGGTGGCATGGATGGAAATCTATATTCCTATGACACCAATAGAGAATGGTTCCACATAATGAGAAAAATCATAAAAGTCTTCAGAATCATATTATTTTTAAAGTCATTATAAATATCCAAATATGATTTCTTATGGTCAGTAATTATGCATCTAAATTATGGTCTTTGGTATGCAAGTAAAAATAAAAATTATTTTATTTGAATTTAGTTTTGAACGAAAATGGAATTTTGTTTACTTAATAGTAAATTTTGTAAACCTCATCCAAAGAAGAAAGAAATAACATAATATATGCCTACTCAAAAATCTCAATTACACTATATTTATTTTTAAACTATTTTATAATAGAAGTTAAAATTATAATTGTAAACTATTGACTAGACTTGAGAATAATATTTGTTATTGATTGGTGGGATGAAGTTACTTATACACTATCCTTAGAGAAAATGTGGTGGAAAATGTGGTAGAGAATAGTTGTTGGGGAGGGATATTGGAAATATTTTAATGTTGATAAATAATATGCAATTTAAATAATGTTTTGTTGTTAAAGTGTAAGAGTTTTTAAATCTCATAAAAAATTAGTGGGTAATATGGTTAGAGCTCGTTAGTGACATGTCAAAAATGGTCATGAATAGCCATTTATACTCATTTATTAAAATTGTTTCTCTTGAAGACATATTATTCATATTACTTTCAATAAGATTGATACATAGTTATCAATTGCTATTTGTTTGTTACTTTGAAAAACATACCAATAACATAAGTTCAACATTTTAAGAGTACTAATAGTGGTCACTATCTAATAGTCTGCTACACTAAAACTATATCTAGTAGATAAAATAAACCTATAATATTAGACATGGTGTTAACAGTAACATAAAATAAATTTTCTTACATGTGCCTAGTTCTATTGGATTTCACATCGTAGGAGTATCAACCTGAACTGGTGGTTCTTGCTCACCGTGATTATAAGAGGAGGAAAAGTCAATAATTTCTAGTTCTTGGTGAGACTGTGACCTTTTCGTTGACCCTATCAACTATGTCTAGTAGTTCTTCCTACTTATAATCAACTCTTGTTGTGTATTTTCTCTTTCTATTAGGATTCTACAAATTAGGGTACTTATATGCTAGTAGAGACAAATAATTTACATGTAATCCGTTGTCCTAACTCTTATTGAATTGCCCACATATGGAATCCAATCCCTACTTTAATAATTATTAGGTATGTAACATCTTGATTAGTTTTTCTTCCACACATGAGATGGCTCTTTGTACCACTATAGGGATCATGTCCCTATAGTGTTTCATTGTTTCCTAAGCTATATCTGTGACCCAATTTTGGTGGGTTGAAGAGGGACTAACTCTTGAGGGAGGGGAGAGACCGACATTCCATCATCTACCTCTTTTCTAGGCATTTTAAATTTGATGTCTTACCATAACTAAAGGCTTAAGGTGGAGAGGGGGGTCAGATAAAAACGCATGCGAGTAGGGAGGGAATAAAACTCCAAGATAACTATATAACGGGAAACAGATATGGGGAGGGATAAGTTCGATATCTATAGAATGAGAGAGTAAATATAGATGGACATATCAGGGAAAGCTTAGGAGCAAGGAAAATTTTAAGGATCAAAATTTATTTTAATGTTTAGAAATATTAGTGAATCTTACTAGTCCCTAATGTGAAAAATGTAAAAATTTTGGTGATACCTTTATAGAAATATTTAAATTCTTAATGATTGTATATTAGCATCTACAATTTTTTGGTTATTTTGAGCTGATAAAATTTTATAACATAAATTTGGGCAAACAATTCTAAGAATAAAATGAGAAATGGTGAAAATTTCCTTGGAAAAAGTGTAGAAGAATAGCCCATTCGTGAATATCAACCCCTAAAATTTTCCTTACTTAGGAGGAGACAAAGAAAGGAGGTCCAAGAAAAAGAGAAGAATAAGTCCAAAGGAAGAATGGGAACTCACCACTATAGGAAAAAGAACTCCCCTAGAATTACCATTGCTAATGAAGGGATAAGAAACTAAAACCCACAAAACCAAAATATGTGTTCAATGTTGTCAGGAAATCTAAAATTGATGCACACTCCCAAATGTAAGTGAAAATTTTACCAAAAATGTAGGGAAAGTGATGGTTGTGGTCTATGCCATTAAGGGAATTTCACCACATGAAGAGTTTCCAACGAAGAATGATCACAAGTCCCTCATTCCTCAAACCATTCATGAATACACCTTATAGGAGTAGTAACACCACACAAGGTTTTTGCTACCCATGGACGACAAATTATTTTCATGGAACAAATGTGATGCAAAGCATAATTTTCCTCATTTATCAACCCCCATCATTTTAGTATAACCATCTACCTAATCTTTTCATAGTAACCTTCAAACGTCATATGCAAGTTAAGTTCTAGCCTTATTGTGTTGCACCCAAGTTCCACATGATTGATTGTAGATGATTTATAGGTTCACACATATATATTCACATTGTTTCTATAGATTTATGTATGAAAACCCCTGCAAGCTTCCATTTGGGAGGAAACCTTCTTTTTTCATTTATGTTTCTGGCACTCATCACGAGATGAGGATGGAAGTCCGTTGTATGTGCACCCACCATGGGGGAATTAATTAACAATGTTGACATAAGTAATCTAAGAAATAAAATCATCCTCATCAGAACAATAATATTTCAAATTTATTATCCAAAAATATGACAGAAATGTGTATAGTGTTTAATTATAGTTAGATTATTATTTTGAACTTAGGGAGGTATCATCCATGGAAGTGATGGATCTAAGGAGAGGAGTTAGGGTTTCTTATGATGTGGTATTTGTTCTAACATAGATATTTTTTGTTCCCACTTCATATGGTGATTTACAATTTTTTGATCTCACTTCTAGATGGGAAATGGTGGAAGGATTCCTCCATTCATTGGATCTACCACACAAAATATTAGATCCTTATTCATTCTATGGATTTCCTTTTTTAGCAGGTATATTTAACTTAATTAAGGAGATAAGGGTATCAGGTGATGTTTATCTTTCCCGTGTGATAGATCCTACTCGCAAACCTACAGATCGTATATTTCAACTGTGTCGTATTGTCGCTTTTGACATTTCTGGGGAGACAATAAGATGGTTTCTATGTCAAAGTCAGGTTATTGTGTTGTGTCTAAAGTGGATATACTAGGGGATGTCTAGTCCTCCTATTCTCCTTGGAGTCAAAGGGTAGAAACTGATCCATGGAAGGTCGATATTTTGATCATTTGGAGAATGGAGAAAAAGGGGAATCAAGGGAAGTGAAATTCTATTAGCTACCTGGGTGGATCAATGGACCATTTAAACCTTATGGTTCTTGGATTTGAAGTTGTAGGTCGTGAAAGTCACTTCTAAAATCCACAACTAGTAAAAAATCACTTCCCTTGATTCCCTTGATCACCCCAAGTTCAAATATTATGGCATTAAAATTGACTCATCCATCATACTAAACTTGAGGTTATGTGGATGATGCCCTGAATCTAGTAACCTTAAATATCCATCCTCTTTCAATGATGCGATAAGAGTGAGGAATGAAATGCACAAAACTTAATTGATCACCTCCCCAATATTCCAGGTTCCTATATTTTGGAACAAATGAATCAAGTGCGAGCATTGATAGTAAACCTATCGGAGGTAAATGAAATTCACTTTCAATTTCAGTCCAAGGCAGTGATATGCATATTTAACGGATTCTGGCCCAAGAAGGAGAATTTAAACCATTGGTATTTTCCACTTAGACTTAAACTTGTGATATTCACCTATGTTTGAGGGGATTTTTTATTGTCAAATTTGATACAATGAAATATTTCGATTATGTTTTAAACAAGGGAGCCTAGTTTTGTGGTAGTGCGAGTATTTTTATGATCCCATGGTTTTTGGGCTTGGATGAAAATACCATGGGGGTTATCCAAAATGTGAGTATAGGTCTTGTTACTTAATCTCCCCTTGCATTTTTGGCATCACAAAGTGTTAGAAGGAATAAAAAATTCTTTTGGAAACTTCTTAAAGGTGGATGGGGATAGAGTCACAAAAGGAATTTTCACTTTTGCTAGGATGTACATAGAGGTGAACCTTAGTAAAGGTTTACCTAATCACACCATTCTGATTCATAATAATTTATAGTTGTCTCACTCTCTAGATTTTGAAAACACGACATTTGGATGCCATATTTATCTTCAAACCAGACGTCTTCAAAACTCATTTCCTCAGGCAAATAAAGACCCCAAAAGAAAAACAAGACAAACAGAAAAGCCAAAGGTATGGAAGCTCTCTAATTCACAGGATACTGAAGCATAGGAAGAATAAACCCTAGAGAATACTACAAATGTTGTTGAATAGAATTCCCAAGAAATTATAGAGAAGAAAGTGGTGGAGCAGGTAGTTTTGATGGTTCCATTTTCATCCAACGTAACAATGACTATAGCTCATCAACAATAGATTGAGAAGGTTTCCTATAAAAATGAACCAAGTGATACCAAAATAATTGATGCATTAGAGATCTTGGAATCGAATAAAGAAACTTTAGTAAATGAGGAAGCAAATCAAATGGCTATTATATCTTCCACTCTTAACTCTAGTGGTTGGCAAAAAGTGGAGAAAATGAAGGGTAGAAAAGAAGAGTTTAGTGTTATTTCTTTTTGAGTTTTCTTTATTGGATAATAGGTAAGACTACTTTTCTATAAAAAAAATTAGCATCTCTAAAATGTAATTTTTTTTTCTTTTGAATAAAATTGCAATTTTTCATTGAGAAAAAATAATTTTGACTTTAACAAATTAATATTGAGAATAAAATAAAAATAACACTGAAGTGATGTTGATCACCATAACCCTCACACAAGTTTAACAATTTGAAGTACTTACATGCTTTATTCATCACTCATGTTTACATTACATAACACTGACTTATCAAAGAAGGGAAACTGTGTAGTAGTAGTCCCTACCAACCTGCAACACCTTTAATTTAGAATGGTTCATTTCTCTATAAAATGTTCCTAAAAACTATTTTTCAAACATAAAAAAGTAATTTCACAACTTCAAATTTCACATAAGTACCATGCATAAAATAATTATATATCTATATCTATATATATATATATATATATTATATATATATATATATATATATATATATATATATATGTATATGTATATATATGTATATGTATATATATATATATATGTATATATTATATATATATATGTATATATATATATATATTATATATGTATATATATATATATATATATATTATAGATATATATTATCAGTTTGACATGAGCAATAAACAAGTACACAAGAACATAATATTCCTTGACAAATGGCATTCTAAATTCACAACAAACATTCAATACTAGTTATCTTTTATAAATGAAAACTTATTTTTAAAAGTCGATATCATTAATTTTATTTCCAGCCATGTAGTATGACCTACATGAAGTAATATTCCTTGAAAAATGGGATTGTAATTTCACAGTAAACTTTGAATATTAGTTATCATTTATACAGAGAAAATCAACTGAATTATTTATAGAAGCATCAGTGATTTTCTTTCCACCCATGTAGTATGACCTAAAAGAAGTAATATTCCTTGACAAATGGGATTTTAATTGCACACTATTGTAAAATCCAAGGCACAAGATTGTCCAATAGCCATTCCCTAGACTCACATGGTTTTCTCCTACCAAGTAGCCCAACAAGTCCAACAAAATACTGCAACTGATTGTTCATGAATTCTCTCTATTTATTTATTGCAAAGTATTATAGAACACTATACCATCATCTCCACCTTAAATCATTGTGATAAAAATTGAAATAACAAATGTTACTACCCTGGATACACATTGGACTGAATATATACACGAAACAAAAGATTATCTACTAGTTGATAAAGATTAAATGTAAAGTTTAATGGAGAGAACACTTCAATATAGAAATCTACAAAAATACATACAAAATATAGAAATGATTATTAAAACAAAAGGTAATGACAAATGTAGTTTAATAAGAGGACACATCAACCTCATAAATACAAACAACATAATGGAAATGGCATTGTTACAAAATTAAAGTTGAAACAAACAAGTAATTTCTCATTCACAAAATAATGAGCTCTGACAACCACTAAAATACACAACTCTTCATTTAGTGAGTCTTCACTACAACCCTCAAAGTCCTAAATTTGATAATTTTTCCGAGGAAGAAAATTCCACCTAGAAGGAATATCTGAAATAGAAAAGTTGGAAACCCGATAACTGAAAGCTCCAATAAGAGACTTTAAAAGAATTGACAGAGAAAAATAGTTGACTTATTTACAGAAGTTTGTACCACTAATATTATTTCCAAATATCATGAGTTTTATGATTTGATGAAGAATGAGCTAAACATTAAAAATGTATGAGTTAACGAAAACTGAGTTAATCATAATATTTATGTAGGTTGCAATGCTAACTTATTTCAGAGTTTCAAAATGAATATAAGCACTTTTTAGCTAACTTTGGGATGTGTTTCTTTGGTTTGTTAATTTTTTTATCATTGGAGAGATTAGATTTTGGTTAAGAAATTGTGATTAAAAGGTTTATAATTAGTTAAAATTATTTAGGTATTTCACTATGTTTGGGCGAGGCCATTCCAACCTGCAACATAGTTGGATTTTTTAAGCCAAAAGACTCTATAGCCTAGTATGATGGCTACATAATTGATGAAATCAAACATAGCCATATTGCTATGAATGATCATCAAAATTGATAATTGTCTTCACATACACTGTGTCGTGTTTCCATGAGTGAACCAACAGAGCAAGGGCCTCCACCACTTAGACAAGAGTTGAATAACAATGAGAGGTTTTGGAATGGTATCTGATAATGAGTTATTCATTAAGACTAGATTGGAATCTAACAACCCCCCTTCTTTCAAAATTTAGAATAAATTATTGCCATTCGAACACAACTAGTTATGGAATCTCAGCCATGTGGTATGCCTTCTCAAATTTCACATTCAAAGATCATTTTCTTTGGCATCTTAGCTATGTACGTTCTTACTACTCACAAATAAAGATAAAGGAGAAGTGGGCCAATAGCTCGAAGTAATATTCATTGAGAAATGGTTTGTAATTTGGAGAAAAGACATTGAATATTACTTCCTATAGACTAAAATGCTATGGCTTCTAAGCCACATAGTATGACTTTGACATTGAATACTATTTCTTCTCCATACTCAGAGAATAACTTGCAATGGTATCTCAACCACTATGACTTCAGGAATGGCATTATACTTGCACAACATACATTGAATACTATTTATTCTCTATATTGTATACTAGAATGGCATTATACTTGCACAAAAGACATTGAATATTGTTTATTCTCTACACTCTATATTAGAAGACTAATTTTCTATGGCATGTCAACTGTGGTATGAGTTCAGAAATTTCATTCTTGTTACAAATAAAGATGAAGACAAATGGGTTTATGGCATGAAGTAGTATGATAAATAAAAATAAAACCAAAATGGTTTGATTGCAATAAGTAATATTCCATAAGAAATGTCATTGTGATTGTAGAAAAGATATTTGCTATCTCTATGTCTATTGAGAAACGCCGCTGAGTTATTTACAAAGGTCTTTGTCTTTCATTTTCTTTCTAAACATCAAGATTTTTATGGTTTTAAAAAATATTAACAAAAAGTCCAAAATTTTATAGTTTCACAAAGATTGGCCTAATAATAATAGTTTTGTAGCTTGCAAGGTTAACTTATTTAACCTCCACCACTGGGACCTAAGTTAAATAACTATGACAGATTTTTATAATTTGGATCTAACCGGAATGAAGAATCACATTGTTTCACACTGGTGCTCACTGGGAGAATCTCATCACAGGATGGCGGTGCCCATTACCAATATCACTTGTTGGGAGAATTTCATTCCCTACCAGTATATGCCTATCAAACAATATAGGTTACCCTTCCACTCTTTCCCGAAAGAATTAAAAAGGAAGTTCTTACAAAAGAGGGGTCGGAACTTCGCATGCACATTTCAAGATTCATCATGGTGAGAATATGGAATCCAGAAGAATTTTCATGAGCTAAGACATAATATCATTGGTTAACTACTCCTGCAATTCTTCTACTAACCACTGTGGTACTGGTGAAAATAAAGAAAATAAAGATCCAACCAACTCACCTACAACCATATCAAGTTAAGATGTTCTCTTCATTAAAATAACACAGAAAATAGGTTGATCCGAACATGATCTTAATTCAAATTACAGAACATATAAGTTGATTAAGCTTGTGAAAATAACCGACTATTGTGTAAGCGATATGTGTCAACATGACGTGTCAACACTATGTGCATGTTTACCATGTGTTTGAATGTATAACAACCATATATGTTAAACATTGAACAAATAAAAACATGTCCAATATGCATCTAGTGTTGAAATGCAAGCCACATGCCCCCATGTATCATTGTTATTATTTCTTGAATCGCCGCATACAATTCATAGCTTTCACATACAGTTCATAGCTTTCCTTTTTTGGAATATGTGTAAAGTTCTCCTGTGTCTGAATTCCTAAGATTTTTTGCTGACGCTACTTTCTATAATAGAGGGCTGCCTAGATCCACACAGTTGCAGTTCATGTCTCAACATTCTAGAGAGCCATAGGGTTGCAGAGATCCACACAGAGCCACACAATTTATGTCACAACGTAGCGTTGAGGGCTGAAGTTTTATGCTTTGTGAGAATGATCTTAAGCAGATATTAACCACTAAAGATATACAAATGCTTAGCTATGAAAATTCTTAGCTATGCAGGGTTTTATCCTATGTATGACAAAGCCCCTGGACCTAACTGTAACTGTACTAACCTATCTCAATGGTACAACCATATCAATGCCCTCGTGACTCCAAGGTGTGCCCTTGGTGCTCAAAGGTACTCTTTTTTACAATAAACAGATCTTAAAAGTCAAATTTTAGATTCTCTTTATGAGTTTAGAATTATTATTTTTTTGTTTGATGCTAACCTCGCTCAGATGCATTTGATGGAATGTTTTAGGGTTAAAAATTGCCTCTGTCTCTTCTTGCCTTAAAAACTTAAGCGAAACTTATTTCCTCAAATGTTGAGCTAGATAATCAATTCATGTTATGTCAGGTGAGTCATTCCTTCTCAGGATCCCTATGAAGAAATGCCTATTGATCTAATCTGCTAGGCTATACTGTACTCAACTGGGTTTGGCTACTTGACCGAGCCACTCCTCAGGGCTAGTTCACTAAGTTTTTACTTTAACATACATAGTTAGAATAAAAAAAATTAATCTCACTATTTCACTGTGTAGAAGTTTTATATTTCTTGAAAAGAAGTTGTGATAATGTAAGTTCAATTGAGTCTTACTAGTAATTTCGCTTGTCTATGCTTGTCTTGTCTTTGCCTATCTTTGTGTCAATTCTAATTCTCCATGTATCCAATTATAATTGTTTTGTCTTTGAATCAATGAATTATATGTATAGGGAGAAGGAAAGAGGCAAGAAAGAGAAAATCTTACAATAGGAAAGGAAAGGGCATGAATTACAGTGAGCGATAAGGGCGTAAACTATTGTGAATAGCTAGAGCCTTCCCTTGTCCCTGCCCCCGTCTTGTATACCAAAATATCTGTTAGCTTGTCAGAGTTAATAATAATCAAGGCCCCTCACCTCATGAGATGCAACTAGTGAGGAAAGATACTACGTGAATGTATGCACACAAATGTCAAACATGTGTCATCAATTACAGAATGTCTCCAGGCCTCGCATGGGTCCCCATAGTGTCTTAGCTAAAATATTGGTGACTCCGCTCGCTGGAACGGTCAAGATGTATGATTAATCCACGTCGTTTTGAAGATACACCTGCAAATCCCACATGAAAAAATCCAATTACTCCAATGAAGAAACGATAGAAGAATCAATTATGGTATATGAGTATGGGGAAAAAATTGGGAACCAATGCTCTGAGCGGATTATGACGATTGTAGCGAGAAAGGGAGCAAGGGAGCATTGAGGTATCTATGATTTTAAGAAACAGAGTGTTGGAGGTATCTGTGATTTTGATAAAACAATTTTAAAAGTTGGGGAGAGGAGAATCGAAACTCTGTCTCCCCCAACAGTGGAAATTGGTTTTGGCCATGATCAGTGTTCCTCTTGGTTAACTGCCACTACTACTAAAGAATGAAAATAAAGGGGAAAAATACCCACAAAGCTTGTTACCTACAACCACGAAATGACAAACAAGCCATGTGGCAGACAACAGAAGAAAACAAGCCTAGTGGAAGGAAAAAACAAGGCAAGCGACAAGAAACCAAAAAGAGCATTTATAAGATTATACACCTACATTTATAAGATTTTACTAGTAGTTAATGTCAAAAGACTAATGCTAGACTATTGATAGCATTAGTCTAGCTATGAAAAATGTGAATGAATAAATACGATTTTAACCTCAGAAGCTTAGTATAAACTTTGGATATCCGTGTAACGTTGTCTCCATGTTGCCTTGTTACACAAGAGGTTTCCAATAAGACCTCCAATTCAAAACTTTGGTTAAATTTTCATGAAGCCAAATTGCGAAAGTGAAAGTTTGGTTGAAAAAGATTAAGTTTTAGTAAAAAACGAGTCAACGCAAAGTAATATAAGTTCAACGCCCATTCAAATGCTACAATCCTTGCATTGGCAATGACTAATAAGGCGTTTAAATTACATAACACTGACTTATCAAATAAACTACGTAATATGTAATTTGTTTTGCAATAAAATTTTAATAATTAATAGTTAGTTTTATAAATGAATGGGAAAGACGTTTTATATCTGATTTTCTCTGCGATGTGCATATGTTATTTGTGTAAATATTGATGGAGGATAGATACGTCATTCTCGCAAGCATTGAGAGATGAAATGTGATATGAGTCATATATGGGCGCTTTGGTTGTTGCTAGTTATAGTTATATTTTCAATTGGGAAGAGAATTGACACAATGACACGTTGTCACTATAGGAATGAGCATTTTGTTTAATCTGAGATTAAGGAAGAGCATAAGGGGAAAATAACGTGAGTAAGAAACCATAGAAGTCTAGTTTGACATTATGAAGTTAAATATTAAATGGAAAGTACAAAAAGAAGAATTTGAGTGAAATACTTAAGGATAAATTTGGATTAGGTATATGTCCACCATTTTGATTAAGAAACATATTATAGAAATTTGGGATGGGCATAATGAAGTAAGAGCCTTCATGTTATACATGATTGGAACCATCACAATTAGGAAAACATGGTTGGAACCATTACAATTATGAAAACAATTGAGATCAATGTAATTACTTTTAAGGAAAGTTATGTCGCACTAAAATACGCCGTAGTAGTTTGTATCATATCTTCATATTGATTCCAACTCACGAGAGGAATTCTCCTTGCATGGTCTTTTTTCAGCCTTCGAGGAGGATCTTAACATAATTTATTGTCATAATTTAGAACTAGTTAATGATACAAGTGAGATACAACATTGTTTCCTTAAGTGAGTTTCACTAGCACATTATGGAGTTTGATGTCATCTAAGTGGATATGTAAGAAAAGGCTTATTAGGAGATTAAAGTTATATCAATTTTATTTTTAAATTGAGCATGTTACATTGTTATTCTCGTAATATACCTATTAAGTTTTTAATGAATAGAAATATGAAGAGAAATATTTTTAATAATTGGTTGTTAGTGTTGAAGGAAATGTAACTAGGTTCAGTCTTCATAAATGTATTTTTGATATTTGTATTTATTCAAGAAAAGTTTTTTTTTTTGTTTATAATATATGTCAATGAGTTTCTTGCTTGTTGAAATATGTCTAACACATGTTTAAGTGTTATAGGTAAGTCAAATAGTCAAAAGAAAATGTTGAAGACCTTAAGGGCATGTTACACCATGTATATGTTTGTATAGAACTCAAATAATACTCCTCCAAGCAAAGTCAAGTCTCCTCCAAGCATGTGACACCACCAAAGAAGCCATCTAAAGTAATCATAACAAGTCGGCATTTCTAGTCAACCTAAAAGGAGGGAAAATCCTCTATATATCGAGGTTGTCCACTTCATTACAATGTCAAGGAAGAATCTCTGAAATCAGTGAAGATAGAAGCCAAGAATAAGTGAAGGGAAACAAGTCTAAAGGGTCTCCAAAGTGCAACGAAGAAAGGAGAAAGAAAATCGAACGTATAGGACTGTTTCCAGGGCTAGAAACAGTCACACATGCGAGTAAAAAGAGGGTAAATCTATGGGTGCAACAACAGCTAGAGAAAAATCCAAGAATCATCATTGTTTGGGTTAGAAATTAGGCCTACAAGGCCTCTCAAGTCAAGCGAAGAAGTATATATCTTTATTGAAGGTAAAAGGAAGATAATTATCAAGGGTACCTCTCAAATGTGCGAGTATTAGGGTTGCAGTGTTGACACACTAAGCCTACCACTATACATCAAGAAGGGACTTGGTTGATCAAGAGAAGGAAGGAGTTTTTCGTAAAGGATATCACTAAGTACAAAAGATAAGTATCTCTTCTAGAAGGACTACTAACAGTGGAAGGAATAACGAAGTGTTGGAAGGAAGGCAAAGTGTCGGGGAGACATAGTGCATAGAAAAGGAAGGACTTGACATGTGCTTGGAGGATCTTTTAGTCAAGGTTCTAGGGTTTTATATTGATCAAGAATGAAGCTTCAATAAGAGAAAACTTACCGAAGGGTTTTCCTCTCAAGAGAAGAGAGATTTTGGCCCTGACAGAGAGCCAATATATTTTTTTTCTTGTTTTATGTTTTGATAGTAGTTTGATGAAGAACACACACATGAATTAATAAGAGAAGAAGAATATTAGGCTAACAAAGACAATAAAATTAAAAATACTTCACAAATTTTTATGTAGTCTCAAAGAATCACTCTACACCTAATTGCCCTAGATTCTTCAACATGGTATCAGAGCTAAGGTGACACATCAAGGAAAACACATCTTAAGAACACTCATAAGCTGACTCATCAAGGAAGGACATATACAAAGTTTAATCTTGAAGCCAAGAAGTCTCAATTACTTCAAGGAAAATAATGTCTACCATCTATCATTTATCAAGGAATACTACAAAGCAAGAATAAAAGTGTTACATAAAGGGACTACAAACAAGAGCAGCTCAAAGAGGGACCTACATCAAGCCAAAAATCATCAAACAAGTATCATCACCAAACAAGCCCACTTGGAGAAAACATCTTGAGTAACATCAAGATTCATGGAAGGTAAGCCATCAATACTTCAAGGAGAAAATAAGTCAACTGCATCTCAAAATATATCAAGTATATGTCCCCTTTTGAATATACATAAATGAATTTTTGCAAGGAAAGAAACAAATTGATAGGTACCAATAACTTTCTTGCATGGAAGAAGATGACTGATTTACTTCTCAAAGACAATGAACTTCTAGAACAGTTCAAAGGGAATATCACTATCCCTACTAAGGAACAAACCCAAGCCTTGGCCAAGTACAATAAGGATGAGACAATAGCTCAAAGGATTCTAATAGAATCTATCAAGGACACTCTCATTCCTTATGTCTCCAAATTCAAAACATGAAAAGAAATGTATGATAAGCTAGTAGAGCTATTCTTTGTATCCACAATCAGATAAGTGATATCTCTAACTAATGAATTCTACAAGATGAAGATATAAAAAGAAGGAATAGCTCCCTACTTCATGAAGATCTCTGAGATGAGGGATCAACATCAAGAGCTTGGGGAAGCCATGTCTAACAGAGAAATTACAACTGTAGTACTCAATGCTCTACCTAAGGATTGGGGCAACTTCACATCAAGCATATATGCCAAGAAGGAAGAAACCACACTCAATGAAATGTGGTCTCTATGAAGGATAGAGGAAACTGGACTTAAAGCAAAGGAATATGTGGGATCAAAGGAGCAAGCATTCTCTACCATGGCCAAGAGAAAGGGAAAATTTGGCAAATTTGGTCCACAAAGAAAAAACAACAAATATGTCCAAAATCAAATGCTATGGATGCAAAGAATATGGGCAATAAAAAATGGTTTTTCCTATGCTTAAGAAGGACAATAAGAACAAAAGAAAGAGGGAAGAAGCTCACATGACCCAAGAGGTGAAAGAAGAAGAAAAGAATCAAAAGAAGGAAGATCCTCTAGATCTCCACTATGCCTAAGTCAAACTTTTTACTTAAAGTCTTTTTTCAAGGTTATGAGTAGGATAGGAGCATGTAGGAATAAAATAAAAATTGCATGGCTAGAAACATCTTCTAGAATCTATAAGCATGAAGTGCATAGAGTTCTAGATACTCATGTAGAAGTAGCATTTATAATGAGAAAAAAATGCATGGTTAGAAATATCTTCTAGAATATAGGAGCATGGTAGATATAGCTCAAGATATTCATGTAGAAGGAGCATACCTCGTACAGGACCTCATCCATGATGAAAGAAAATTGATCATGATTAAGAATCTTAGAAGACCTCCATCATCAAAAGGAAAGAAACATTTGCAAGGAAATGGTCTTTAAGATCCTATGATGGGATCTTCAAAAGAAGGTTCATGAACCAAAGCATATGTCTCATTAGGAATCCCATTCATAGGAGTCAAGAAAAGGATGATATATAGGCAAGCTAAGATGAAGCAATAAAGGCCACACCAATGACAACCAAATGAAGCTAAGATGGTCAAAGGAGAATCAAGATGAGGTATGTATGCATCAAATTTTAGTAATGTTATCATTTGTATATTATTTAGTCATGGGAAGAGTCCTATAACATGATCAAGTAGGAAAAAATCTCTTTCACCAATGACATGCTCGAAGGCCTGTACTACAATACAGTGAAGCTCAACAAAAGGAAATACTCATGTAAGGAATATAAAATTGTTGACTAAGAAGCTTGTGAAGAAGAAATGATGACTGGTCCTAAAATAAAGCAATGAATAAGTGCTCCCACAAGGAGTAGAAGGTGGTTGACCAATTAAGAAGCAAATGAAGAAAGAGATCAAGCATGCAAAGAACACCATGATCACAAAGAATCACAATCTGACAAGATACATTGAAGACATCTCCTGAAATAATGCATGATAACTTTGACAAAGGAAGAAAAATATCTAAGGACCCTTGACATCGATGAAGGCCTTGGAGATATGAAAGGTCCAAATAACTAATTCTACTCTAATGAAGATGGCATGATGAAGAAGCCATCCAACAAAAGCAAAAGAAATGTTCAAGCAATATTAGGATGAAGTCATGAAGGGCTACTAGATCAAAACATGGGAGCAAGAAAGATCAAGGAAGCATCCATGAGAAGGCTATTTTGAAGCATGGAAAATATGACAAAGGAGTAGCCAGATAACAAGAAATCCTGATATATGACAAGAAGACCACTTTCCACAAAGGAAGAAATGAAATGACAAACCAGGAAGGAAAGTGATTGATGGATGGTGCCCTACCAAAAGGAAGTTCAAACCAAGACTTCATGATATCAAAAGAAAGAAGAAGATCAAGAAGCTGAAGGACCCAAGAAGAAGAAGTTGTTGATGAATGGATAAGTCCCTAGCTAAGAGGTAGTTATAACACGTTCCCAATTACAAAGGAGCCTAGAGAAGTACCTTTTTCAGAAGATACGTGGGCATGTCTTCCTCAATTGAGAGGAAGTAGTAGAAACAACATTCTTGTCTTCACTTGGGAAGAAAGAATAGGAGGATTGGGTAATCATCTAGCATCTGATACTCTTTGAGGATGTGTAGGGCATCCAAGACAAGAATAGGAAAGAGGACCAATATTCTTTGAGGGCTGGAACCCAAGACAAGAATAGTCTTAGAAGATCATACTCAGTGAACGCTCAAGTGCGTATATACCTTGAGAGACAATGACTAAGTTGTTTATAAGTCCATGGTCTTGCCAACATTGTGCTCTGATCTATTGATAGATAGAGTTGTCAGTCAATGCATTCCTGTGGAAACAATGTTGGTTATTATGATGCTATAATAGATGGATTACAAATTTGGTTTCTCTTATTTGAATTATTAAATATTGAAACATATCCAAACATCTTGTAATGTTGTATGAATACCTCCCTAGATAAGACAGAGTGTTGAAGGAAATGTGTCTAGGTTTGGTCTTCGTAAATGTACTTTTGAAATTTTTATTATTCAATAAAAGAAATAATATTTTTATAATATATGTCAATGAGTTTCTTGCTCATTGAAATAGTTCTAGCACATGCTTAAGTGCTATACGTAAGTTAAATAGTCAAAAGAAAATTTTGAAGACCTTAAGGGCATGTTGCTCCATGTATATGTTTGTATAGAAGTCAATAAATCTCCTCCAGCAAGTCAATTCTCCTCCAAAGCAAAGGCACCATCAAAGGGTCTCCTCTAAGCATGTGACACCACCAAATAAGTAATCCAAGATAAGCATAACAAGTTGGCCTTCTAGTCAGCCAAAAAGGAACGCCAATCCTAAATATATAGAGGTTGTCCACTCCATTAAAATTTCAAGGAATGATCTCTGAAATCAACAAATATAGAAGCCAAGAAGAAGTGAAGAGAAACAAGTATAAATGGTCTCCAAAGTGCAGTGAGGAAAGGAGGAATAAAAGCGAAGGTATAGGATTGTTTCTAGGGCTAGAAATAGTCACATGTGTGAAGAAAAAGAAGGTAAATCTACTGGTACAACAACAGCTAGAGAATAGTCCAAGAATCATCATTTTTTAGGTTAGAAATTAGGCCTACAAGGCTTCTCAAGACAAGAAAAGAATTCTCTCTCTCTATCGAAGGTAAGATGACCCTAATTCTCTAGGGTGCCTCTCACATGTGCGAGAATTACGGCTACAGTGTTGTCACATTAATCCTACCATTACACATCAAGAAGGGACTCGGCTGATCAAGAGAAGGAACGAGTATTCTTAGGTGACGGATATCACTAAGTACAAAAGATAAGTATCTATTTTAGATGGACCACTAAAAGTGGAAGGAAGAATGAAGTGTCGGAAGGAGGACAAAGTTTCGGGAAGACATATTTCAGAGAAAAGGAAGGACTTTACTTGTGCTTGGAGGATATTCTAGTCAAGGGTTTAGGGTTTGGTATTAATCAAGAAAGAAGCTTCAATAAGAGAAAACATACCAAAGGGTTTTCCTCTCAAGAGAAGAGAGGTTTTAGCCAAGGCAGAGAGCCAATATCTTGTGTTCATGTTTTATGTTCTAATAGAAGTTTGATGAAGAACACACACATGCATTAATAAGAGAAGAATAAGATTAAGCTAACAAAGACAAGAAAAGTAAGAGGACTTCACAAATTGTTATCTAGTCTTGAACAATCACTCTACACCTAATTTTCCTAGATTCTTCAACAATTAGGTATATTGTTTTTTTTATATTTATTGAAGGTCAATTGCAAATATGTCATATTATATTGTGGTCCATATATGCTATAGACTTATAACTATTTTTGGTCATTGTGGGGGCAATATATCATATAATTTAAGGTTCATATAAAATTCAATGTTGTATTTTATGACAACATAGCAAATTTAGGGTTACTGTTGTAAACTATTTAGGAGGTGAGCTCCTTTTCCCTCTCATCAGCCATTTTAACCTCAATGTTAATTATTGAGGCACTCTAGCCCTCCTCGCATGTGGCTACCTCCAAATAAGCATTTTCATAAAGCCTTTTAGTTGTTGAAATACCCAAAAATCCATTATAGATGAATTTCCATTGGGATATACCATGTTTTCCCCTACATCAATCTCCTTTCTTTAAAAAAAATGACCTTTAAGATGTACATCGTAAATGAAATAAAGAATATCACTAAATCCTCTCTCCTCTCTATTTTTTTGACAGAATGGGGGGTTGCAATTCCATTCACAGTAATGATTTTTTATTTGGAAAACCAAATATATTTTTTTTTTCTGAGTAAATACTAAGCTATTAATATTAAAAAGAGAAAGAGTATGTACAGAGAGGATTAAACCTCTGAGGGAGCCATAGCAATCCCTCTGTCAAGAAGCCTTTATAAAAATTGCTATTCTGTCTATTTACAGAGGTTGTGGTCATAGCCAAAAAAGCTTGAACATCTCTATATGGACCCAAAACTAACCAGTACAAAGCTGATGACTATACTTAGCATGGTTACATGAAAGGAGATCCAGAGCAAAAATCCTACATATGAGCTACTTCAAGCTAGAATTGTTCGGTACCGAGCACCCTGAGATTAACCGCGATCCCTAGAGATTCAAAACTAAATTGCTATCCTGTAGCTGCAAGCAAATGAACTGGAACTTTCTTGGGTTCATCATCAACATTTTCGTTGACCTGATCCGGGGCACGCTCCCAGGTAACCATTACCCTGTCTTCCACTTCCATCAGATTGCCGTCTGGAGGTGATCTAAGGTGCAGGATGTTTTCGTAGCTTTTCATGTCTCGCATTGAATGATGTTCTCCTGAAGAGAGTCCCGCTGGGTACTGTCCTCTTCCTGACCCTCCTCTTTGTGCAGCTCCGTGGAGACTTTGACAACATCTTCCGCTTCTCTGCTCTGAGATAGCGAATCGTCCATTGAGGCAGGAACAAAGCTGACGAGGTCGTCTTCTTCCTTAGAGAATATGACAGTGACTAAGGCCGAGATAAGTGGTCTGTTGAGCCGACTCTTGAAATTGAACCTGGCAGAATGCAACGAGCTGTTTAGGGAGGGACCAGACTCGTCTGAGGGTGACGAGGAAGGCGAGGCCATAGCTAATGGCGAAATGCAACGAGGTTCAGAGCTACCCCTCCCCCCCAACCCTCCCCGGAATCCCAAATTCCTCCCACGCCTGGGAGTGCCCCTTCAACGGGGTGCCATATTCAGACGAGACAATGGAATGACCAGGCTTACAGACTGTGGGTTCAGGGGAAACGCCTAAGGACTTGAATGGACCTAGAAGGAAGACCCGACGGAGGAATGCGAAACACAGACTATGCGCACCCCAGAGGGAGACTCGCCTAACCTACAATTCTCCACCTCGACTAAGTGGATCAAATTCCCAACCCAGACCTCCCCAGCAGTAGCGGAAACCAGAATTTTAACAGGGTGTATGCCACGGACTCACCTGATACTCCAGAGACAGAAGGCTAAATCCAAACTAGAGCTCTCAGCAGCTGCGTTGAGCAACGGAATGGATGTCCTCGAGGTAATCTGCAGGGGATCATTCTGAATCCAAGGCAGTTTTCCCTGATAGAAGGACCACCATTTGCGATCACCACAGCTTATCCTGAGAGGACTAGAGCAAATGAAAACTAGAGAAACCAGAGTGAATGAGATCAGAAGCGGGGTCTCCATCCTCATAATCTCCCTTTGCGTGCCGTGAGCGCGTGCTTGCAATAAAGAGTTAGGACTTGCCTTCATTGAAGAGCAATTAATACCGTCCTCTTCCCATCTAGCTTCTCCTGTAAGCTTGCCAGCTGCCGGCTGCGCATGCATTATCACTAACACCTAGTTATTACCTCTTAATGACACCCGCATCTGGGTGTGGTTCCTCCCTTCCCTACATATCTCTTGTAACTATCGAATGAAAGGTGGAAAGTTGGTTCTCTGAAGCTATGCAATGAATTGAACCTTCAACGAATTCCATTCCATTGTCCACTCCTAAATTCGCAAGAAAATCTGCCAGCTTGTTCCCTTCTCTTCTGATATGTTTGAAGGAGATGGCTTGATTATTACTGAGCCATTGTTGAAGTAGTTCAAGTCGAGTGGCCAGTCTCCAACTGTTGCTGACCTTATAGACCGGGGAGCCCTGCTGTAGCTTTGAGGCCATGTTAATGATGATTTGGGAGTCCCCTTCCACTATAAGAGGAAGGAGCTTTGGATTCTGCGCTATAATAAGCCCTCTCCATAATCCTTCCAATTCCACTACATTATTAGTATTCTAACCAATTGAGCCAAAAAAGGTGATAAGAGGGTTACACTGGTGATTTCTGATGACTCCCCCAAATCCCGTTTTTCTAGGATTTCCTTTCGACACACCATCAAAGTTGAGTTGAAACACGTTGATAGGTGGCAGAGTCCAACTGAATGAGGTCTCTTGATGTCTGGGTGAGTTTTCTTTAGAAGAAGTTAGATTCTGTAGTTGAATCTGCCAGTTGTTCCATATAGCTTGTTCTTGCGGAGTAGAAGGAAAGTCCTCTTGGGACCAGCCTTTTATGGATAAAGTTTCTTGGATGTTATGGTGCATCCCTTTCCAAATCTGCTCCAGCGTCATTGATTGATCTTTAAAAATCCACCTGTTTCTTTCCTTCCAGATATTCCACATAAGTAATCCTGGTGTAATTTTCCAAAGAATGTTTAAAAGATTACTTTGATAAGGCTTTTGTGTCTAGTTGCACAGTGTACTTTTAAGATCCCCCAGCACTCTACCATCCTTCCGATAGCGGAATATGACCTTTTCCCACAGTTTCCTTCCTAGCGGGTAGGTTTGCATAATATGAAGAGTTGATTCCTCGTCCTGTTTGCAGTTGAGACATATAGAAGGACCAATGAAGTTCCTTTTTCGGAGGTTGTCCCATGTGAGAATTCTGTTATGTGAAAGAAGCCATAGAAAAGTGGAAACCTTCGGCTAGATGGGAGGGTTCCATATCTTGTCCAATAGTTTATCTTTGATTATTATATCTTTGATAATGATGTTGTAGGCTTCTTTAGTTGTGAAGGTACCCTTTTCCTTATATCCCCATCTTAGCGTATCCATGCCGGCCAACTTTAGAATTTTTCGTTTTTGAAGTTTTGCAGTTAGGGAAAGTTGAATTTTCTCCGAGCTGGAAGGTAAGATACGATTGGCTTCTTTCCACTCCCTATGTTGTTGGTCAATATGTGATCTCCAGAAGTGACTCACTTTATCATGCTGGTTTATGTCTCGGTCTGAGATGCCCTGAATGATATCTTTGAGGTTTGGGAGCTGCTGCCATGAATCTTCCCAGAACCTTGCCGTAAGTCCATCTTTCACCTCCCAAAAACTGTGCTTTTGAATTAAATCTCTGTGTTTAATGGCTAAGTTCCAAATAACCGAGCCCTTGCTAACTTATGACATTCTAATTCACTCCTCTAAGGGCAAATTTCTGGCATATTTTGCTATCCACAGGGCAGCCCAAGGTGTTCCTGGATTTGTAAGCCATTTCCACCAAATTTTTACCCCCATTATCATGTTGCTGTGTTCTGGATCTCTTAGCCCAATGCCTCCTGCATTTTTAGGAATACAAGCTTTCTCCCATTTAACCAAAGCCCACTTTCGATTTGGCCCCGTGCTTCCCCAGAGGAAATTATGCTGCAGCTGTTTGATCGCCTTAAGCACCCACTTCGGTGCTGCCAGAATTGAGAAAAGGTTTAGAGGCATGGACTGTAGAACTGCTTTGATTAACACTATCCTGCTAGCCATATTAAGGGCCTTATGAGTCCATAGGAATAATCTGGCTTTCAATTTTTCTAAGAGGCTGTTCCAAGAGGAATGCTTGAGAGCTGAGGCAATTAGACAAGCTCCTAAATACTTTGAAGGAAGGGATGCTATGGTAAAGCCTAAAATGCGAGATATAGCTCTTTGAGTGGTGGGCGGAGTATTGAAAAAGAAGATCTGGGATTTGACTTTGATGATGAGGGCCCCTGAGGCATTCGAGAAGTTCTCAAGAATAGAGTTGAAAGATCGAGCCTCTTCAACAAAAGGATGACCAAATAAAATGTTATCATCTACAAATTGCTGGTGAGAGATAGCAGGAGCTTGGTGGAATGCTATACCTTTGAGATTGCGGGAAAGGATAGCCGATTTAATACTGTGACCTAATCCTTCAGCCAAGATGACAAACAAAAAGGGTGATAGGGGATCCCCTTGTCTAATTCCCCTGAAAGGGCGGAAGGTGGGAGATGGAATACCATTAATGAGAATAGAGAAGAACGAGGAAGAGATAAGATTGCTGATCCATCTGACCCAGGATGGGGCAAAACCAAAGGCTTTGAGAATTTTTTGCAAATAATCCCAACTGATACTATTGAAAGCCTTAGATAAATCAATTTTGAGCAACATACCTGGTTGTTTTGACTGCTTGAGAGAATGTATTATTTCATGGGTTAAAATAATCCCATCCGTGATCTGTCAGCCTTCTACATAACGAGATTGTTCTGGAGATATAATGAGGGGAAGCATGGGCTTCAGTCTTGAAGCTACGACCTTAGATACAATATTGTATATGATGTTGCACAAAGAGATTGGCCTATACTTGTCAGGAGTATTGGATTCCTCTACCTTGGGGATCAATGCTAGGAAGGTTTTGTTCATTCCTAGGTAAATCCATCTAGTCCTGGAGCTTTCCCTGCTTTTAGTTGATTCACCGCTGACTCAACCTCCTGAAGACTTATAGGCTTGAGAAGAAGGGTGTTGTGATCTTCAATAATTATTCGAGGTATATGTCTGATAATCTTGTCAATGGCCTCTATTCTTTTTGTATTAGGTTCTTGATTCATCTTCTTAAAGTAGTTTAGAAATTTCTGTTCTATGCCTTCATGGGTTTCAATTTTGGCACCCTGTTCATTATTGACATAAGAAATTTGATTGATCATTCTTCTTTGGACTGTAGTTTTGTGAAAAAAATTTGCATTCTTTTCACCCTACTTCAGCCATCTAATTCTCAATTTTTGCCTCCAGAGAGTTTCCTCCTGTATGTCTCTTTTTAGGAGTTTGTTCTCCATGACTTGCTCCTTCTGTACTAGCTCCTCTGAACGTCCTTCAGAGATCATTTTTTGCTAAATAGCCTTCATTTCTTGAGTGAGAATTTCCTTTGCTTTGAATATGTTGCCAAAAGTGTTTTTATTCTAGCGTTTTATTTCCTCTTTGAGATGCTTCAACTTCCTTTGGAAAATGGACATTTTTGTTCCTTTCGTTGGATTACAATTTTGCCAAGTAGTTCTAATAAATTCATAGAAGTCCAGATGAGATAACCAAAAAGCCTCAAACACAAAGGGTCGCCTTATGCTATTACCAGGTCGATTCCAATGAACGGCAATGGGCCAATGATCAGAGCCAGAGTAAGGGAGGATGGAAGCTGTGAATTCTCCCCCTAGATGAACCGCATTATCAGAGATCAAAAATCGGTCTAGGCGCGAAGCTATTTACATTGGTGCTTCTCTTTTGTTGTTCCAGGTATAGAGACCATTGGTTGTAGGGAGGTCTATCAACCAATTATTTTGAGTGAAATTTTTTAATAAAGAACCATCCCTGTTTATTCTGCAACGTCCGCCTTTCTTTTCCTCCATCGAAGCAATCATGTTATAGTCTCCTCCTGAAACCCAGAGCGGGTAATCTCTTTCTGCATTAAGCTGCGTCAAAGCATCTAGGATGTCTGCTTTGTGCTGAGTTTCTTGAGGAAAGTACACATTTGTGACGTGACCATAAATATTTGTTCCAAGTATATGAAAGATAGCTTGAATGAAATTTTTATTGGCATGTATGTTAGCTAATTGGATCATTCTTGCATCCCAGAGCACTGCAAGTCCCCCTGAGGCTCCCTGAGCATCCATAGCTGTTACTAACCCACCTGGCCAAGCCTTAACTGCTATTTTTTCCAAAACTGTCGAGTTACATTTTGTCTCTTGCAGAAAGAGAATTGTTGGTTTTTCCTCCATTAACATATTTTTTAAAAGTCTTCCTTTCCTTGGGTAGTTAAGCCCTCTAATGTTCCAGGATATCAACTTCATTGGGAAGGTTTGGGGCTGGTATTATAATACTTGGTTAACTTGGCATATCTGCCTGATTCAACCAAGACCTCTCCAATCTTGATGGTTCTTTCTAAGGCAGTTTTCCTTCCTCGTTTTTTACTGTCTTTGGTAATGAACTTCCCATCCCATTGACTGCCAATTTGAACCCCTAGAGAATATTTTTTTTAGGCTTTGTTAAGGACTACTACTAGATTGTCCACTTGTCTATCAAGTATTTTGTCGAAGTTACCTGTTTTGCATGCTTGTTCTAGACCCACTATGTCTAGTTCGCCAATATCTATTGATTCTGTATCCTCCTCCATAAAATGAGGTTCTTGATAGCTTCCATCTCCTTCCTTCTCTTTGCCTGTACTAGGGTCCGTGTTATCTATTTCCATTTCCGAGATGCTCCATGTTTCTGAGGCGGATTTTATCTTGTCGCCTTCTTGTTCCGTCTCCTTTTCCTCTGCTTTCGAGTGAGAGCCTATTGTCTTTTCCGGCACAGATCCTTTTTTATTGGAGGTTGAGGTTTTTAGATCCTGCGAATATTCATTGGCTAGAACCTCAAAACTGTTACTAGTAGAGGGTTTTGATGGATCCTCTGGCGATACCTTGGGAGGGACTGCGAATTTTTTATTTCCTCTTCTACGATTTGTCACTTTAGTGAACCCGTCTGAAGATTGGTGTTCCTGGTTAGCTTGAGCTGTAGGTTTACTTTATAAAGGCAGGTCTCTATAAAGATGTCCTAGGTCATGATATTTCCTACACCTGAAAGGAACATGATCATAATCAATTAACTGAATCCATTCCACATCTTCATGAAAAAGACTTACCGTATCAAGCAGAGGTTGTTTCAGATCCATATAAACGCAGATCCTGGCATAGGAGGTATATCTTATTGTCTTTGTTTCTTCTGCTACCTTGAAAAATTCACCCAAGACTTTGTCGATTGCTTTTAAAGACTCCTCCTCCCAGTATTCCCATGGCAGCGAATACAGCCTGATCCAGACCGGTGCCCAGCTTAGATCTTCCTTACCCGGGTTGAATCGTGTGACCCATTGTCTGAGAAATAGCCCGACAGAGTTGAAGAAATAAGGACCCCCATCAAAGATTCTGTTTCGATCTTCCAAGCAGTTGAAGACTGTGGTAAAAAACCATTTCGGCCCTAGATGCAGGGTTATTTGTCCTTTTGGATGCCATTTGACATTAATCCAGGTTCTCAAGGCTTTTTCTGTTGGCTAAAAACCAATAAATTTAGCTATGAGAGCATGATCTCTCATATATTGAATTCTAGCATTGATGCGATGACTGGGTAGTTCCACTTTTGGCCTGTGAGTAGCTACTGGCTTGCATGTGGATGAGCTTACTTTCGACTTGTCTTGCTGTGCATGTTCATTCTTCTTCTGCTGATTTTCTCCTATGTTTCCTTCATTGTGCTCTTGTTCCTCTTCCGAGCCCTCGACTTGCCCTTGCTGGTTGTCGTTTATTGGAGGAATCGCCCCTCCTACCCCCTGAGGGGGGTTCATTGTATCTGCCTGCCCAAGCCTGTGGCCTGAGACTACTGCGCTGCCGCTGTCAGTTCTGGTAGTCTCTGTGCAGAGGTCCTGCCGTTGCAGGTTGCCGCAAAGACCCTAACGACTGTTCGCCTTACCACGCTGGCTCCGCTCCATTCCCTGAAGACCAAATATATTACTTTAAAAGAAATATTTTAATTTTTAAATTTAATTTCCCTTCACCAAAACTCCTAGAGTTGCATGTTTGTATTTCAACATTGTAGAACATGAAATTCTGAAAGATACCTTCATTTGTTCCTATGCCAAAGGATCTTTACGATTAAATTTTATGTAATTGAGAGGAAGGACCTCATCCTCAACTTTAGTCCTTAGTTTCTAGGGAAAGCTAAGCTTTACATTAATCCCTAGACTCAATCATTAAACTCAATCTTAAATACAAATTTATCTTCCTTGGTATGGGTAAGGATGTGTAATATCACATTACAATGTTGGGGATTGAATGTCGTAATGTATATTTGAAATGTAGTGGGTAGATTACACCTCTTCAATGTGGAAACATAGATAAGAAGTATGCCTATATATGTTAGAGTCCTTGTGTATATTTATTTCAATAAATCAATTTTGATAGTGCCTAATTTGCAACTAGCCTTTTGAAAATCCGTTATCCACAACTCATTAATGAAATTGTAATGCCTTGATAAATCGTATAAAAATCCAAGTTGATGGATAGGAGTAAAGAAAGAACAATATATAATATACAAGGATTCTCCTCCAGAATTTCTTGTTCCCAAGTTGTAACAGATTACAAGACTTTCCATCAGTCTTACAAGAAGAAAAGATATTTTGAAATAGTCTCAAACACTTACGATCATGATTAATACATTTAGCAATCTTCTGACAATTAAAAGATTACAAGACTTTCCATCAGTCTTATAAGTAGAAAATATATTTTGGAAAGGTCTCAAATGCTTACGATCATCATTAAGAAATTTATCAATCTCCTTACAATTAAAAGAAAAAAAAGATTGACCCTTCCCTCATAAAAAAACAATCATCTTCCTCTTGCTCTACTCCAGGCATATTGTATTTACCTTTCCATACATCGAAAAAAGAAAAACAAATATAAAATACTATTACAAAATGTTAAGAAAAAGTACAAATTCTTTGACAAACCAGCAAGGTCTATTTAAAAAAAACTATGAAGGGAAAATAAGCTAAAATATTTAAAAATGTTATATTCTAAAACAAAAAAATAGAATAAAGATAACACCCAACTTGACATCAAATTATATAATTCTATACCATGACAACTTTAATTTTAATATATAATAAATTTACTAAAATTTATATAAATAACATTTAATTTTTATTTTAATATATAATAAATTTACTAAAATTTATAAATAACATTTAATTTTTAATAATAATTATTACTATAAAAATTGATGTCAATACGAAATTCAAAACTTCATAATGATTATGAATTCCTTTTTTGAATGAGTAAAGGTATCCTTTCTAACTCAATATCATATAACTATAAAATGAAATATATAATTTTCGATCCAAATTTATGCGAGGTTAAGTTGGAATTCAGATATAACCTGAATTGATTCTCTTCTCGTGATCCTAGCCATAGCTAAGCTGTTCCAAAATAATTCTTCATATAATATCTAGTATTATCATTAACGCCTCTATGCTATAGTCTTGTATTTTTCTAACAACATCCTTTACATTAACGAGCGTAAGTTTACCAGACGTAACTCTTAATTAGAAATATTCACTATTTAAAAACTCTTAGAAGTAGATTCTCAAGTTGTACTATTTAAGGTATTGTATGGTATATGTTAAGGAAGGGGTCGAAGAAAGAACGATAAGCAAACAACAATTATTGGGAAAATGTATTCCTCTCTCACCAGTGAGACCAAGATTAGTAAACGAGTTTATTCTCTCAATATAATGTGTAATCCCGGAACCCATTCGATAGGATGTATGCTCTTTGGCCATCCCTCTTTGCACTTCATGTCACTTATATTGCCACCCATTACGAGTGCATGAGAAATTTAATGTCATTGACCTGTTCCTGTTAGCCGATGTGCAGTGGAGGTCGATTGCACATTTGTATGGTTGGAAAAGAGATCTCTAATATTGGGATATTTGTTTTGAATTGGGGAATTGATTTATATTATAATGGAAAGTAATTACATGGGGAGCTATTGCACATTCGTATGGCTGGAAAATAGATTTCTATGGGGATATTTGTTTTGAATTGGGAAAATGATTTATATTATGATGGAAAGTAATTACATGGGGAGCTATTCTAGATAAGGTCAGACTTGTCAAAAGTAAACTAGTCCCAGAGTTAAAATTAGACACTAGTCATGTGTTTCTTTCACGTTATAGTTGTGCTATTCAATTGAATGGACTGTAGACAAAAGAGAGTTACAATATTTTTAATTGACAAAAAACCACAAAAGAGAGTTACAATATTTTTAATTGACAAAAAACCACGTAAGATACATTGTAGTGTTATTCAAAAAAAGAAATAATGAATTACAAAATTGGTATAATGAATTACAAAATTGGTGTGGCAGGACAACACCTGAAAACCATGTGAAGAGTGCAACCAAAACTAGAGCCAAGAGTGCCATTGTGAGCGAGGAGAACAAATCCAAGAGTTGAACAAGAAATAACACAACCACTCCAGTGCAATCGCATCATTTGCATGATGAGACCAATCCAAGGGGACTAGTCGGAGATGAGAACCAATGAAACAGGCATTGAATTTTGTTGAGGAGAGGTAGAGATCGAGGGTGCCATAGCCAATGGCACATCGTTTATAACCACATGAGCCTCATGATCCTCCACTAAGTCAGTATCTGAAGCAGAAGACTAAATATTTCTCCACTCCAGCTACTCTGGTGTCTTCCTTAGCAAGTTGTTAGTGCAGCCGTGAAAAGAGCATAGGTTGCGAGAATTTCTAACATCAAAATTAACCAATAAAGAAAATATTTACCCAAACATTATGTCAAATAAAAAAGTAAATTTTTACAATTATTTATAGTATAAAATTTTTATGAATGAAACTCTGTAACCTCCACAATTTCATTACAAAAATTTCTTGCAATCAAAACATTTTTTAACAACTAACAATATAATTTTATTATTATTATATATAAATATATAATATAATAAATCATAAATGTAATTTTATTATTATTGTGTAAATATATAATATAATAAATCATAAAAAAGTCTTGCAGGTGCCTAATAAGTCTTGTACATATTTTTCCATTAAGGAATGAATGTGGTCTTTTATGTTCTGTGTATATTTCCTCTGTATAATTATGAATTCTATTAGCACAGAATTTAGATGAGAGAGTTGTAACATTGTTTGGCGAATATGATTGAGGCACGACAATCAAGTGAGCAATTAAGCTTCAGGGAGTCTTGTAAAATCTCGGTGTATAATTTCGATTTAACCAAAGAATTCAGGCCAGCATAAGCTCCACTGACCAACATTTCAGCATTTGGACCGATTTGTGAAGGAAAATGGAGCCAAACTATCAAGACCGTAATGTGTTGTGCATGTACTCTGTAAGTTTGATTTCAAATGTAAAGAGATTCTCCATTCAAAACAAGCCCCATTGAAGTTGAGGGCATAAAAATAACGATATTAATAAAAGGGGATGAGGTATAAAGCATGTCGAGTTGTCCTTGATACAATAAAATAATTCCACCATTTAGAGAAGAAGTTAAAGAAGGGATACTTTCTTCTTTTTGGTCTTACAATATTGAGAAAGAAAGAAGCATCCTGGGTAGTATAGCAAGCTATCAAAGGGGCTTACTATCATTATGATATCAGAGCCCTACGAATCAGAAAAAGAAAACAAAGTCAGTTGTAGATTGAGAAAGGCTACATTAAGAAGATAATTTTGGTGAAGGCTTTTTTGGTAGAAGAATAAGTTGGTGGATTTTAAAGCTAGTGAAGAGAAGACACGGGACCAAATAGGTAATTATTTCTCCATTTATTTTAATGGTGATTGAGGATTTGATAATTTTGTAAGATAGGGTTGATAAAGTAAAGCACAAAGGCAAATATAGAGGATACAAGGGTAGAAGATACTTTGAAGAGGGATAGAGATATCAGAGGAAAGAGAAACTCTAATAAAAGGATTGTAGGAAGCCAAGAGGAATTCCAGCAATTGCAGATTTGGATATAGGCAGAGAAATACGATTGAGAGGAGTAACTATGAGAACTGCCATGTTGAAATCTCAGAGGAGGAGAAGGAGATCGGTATAATTGGTTTTATGTTTAGATAAGAAATTTGTGAGCACAGGTAGGAGCATATACAAAGTAGATGTTATATAAAGCAAGGTGAGCGTAAGAGGCTTTGCTAAAAAAGAGGAGATGATATAGGTTGAGGAGAGAACCAATTGTGTTCTCGGAGACTATGGAAGAAGAAACCATTTCAACAGAGAAGCTGCAGACATAGGGAATCATTCCAGCTAAGGTTGGAAAGAAGGGGGACAGAGGAAGTCCTCAAGGAGAAGAGAACAAGAAAATTTCTTAGAAGGTGAGTAGAGGAGAAACAACCAGAGAGGAGCAAGGAGATGTTTGGATGATAAGTGAGGTGAGGCTTGTTCAGGGATAGGTTGCATATCATAGTGAATATGGACGAGCATAAGCAGAGAAGGAAGAAGGTGATCATTTTTGGTCATGATGAAGGGTGGAGTAAAAGCCAAAATATAGGGGAGAAGGATCCAAGAAAAATGGCATGAGGAAGGTAAGCCAACAAGAGTTTGAAAAGGAGTTGGTTGAGTTTAGGGAACAACATGGTGCATTATTGCAGCTGCTACAGAAGAGGGAAGAAAATCAAAGATGAGAATTAATGATGAGGTTCAAATTATGTCTCAGAAATAAGATTTCTAAGAAGAAATTCCCAAAATAAGGGATGAAGCCATTGATGAAAGCCTAGATGGAAGAAGAAGAACTTATAATTGCTAAACCTATGGAAGGAGTAGTTCATTCCTACAAACCACTTCATGGGAACAAAGAGAGGAGACCAATTGAAGGCCCCATGAGCTATGAAAAGAATCCAAAATATTAGGAGGTGTTGTTTAGAGAGGAAGAGGCTAAAGTCCCTTGTGGTTTTGAAACTAACAAAATCTGTGGGGATGTAGGTATTGTAAGCAAAGAAGATGAGCACCCATTGAAGGCTCTAACAGATCGAAGGCATGGGAAGATTGTCCAAAGGGAGAACAAGACTATTGTAAATGAGGTTGAAGCACAATGTAAATGCTTCATTAGTGGAAGAAGAACTCAAATTTGTCAAAACTGGAGTGGAATTTCAGTTCTGTGAACCAAAGCAGTGACAAATCCTAGGGGAGGATGATGTAGAGGATGAAATGATGATGTTCTTAGGCTAGAACAAGGAAATAACATTAGCAACATTAGGCGAGGAGGAGGATGAAATTAATTTGTTTTTATCTAATTGTTTGAGTGAATTTGAAATTATAGGTAAAAAGTAACCTGGAACTGAAGATGTACAAGATATTATGGAGGAAATTGAAACTCCCGAAGAGTTGAATTATGAAGACAAGGAACAACAAGAGGAATCTTATTCAAAAAGTGGACAACCTTAAGGAATTGCAACGAAGGAAGGAGATGTAGAGTTATCTCATGAAGATCATGTGGATGAAGGCCATGAAGAAGCTTAGGCTGAAAATCTCCATGCGTATGAGAGGAAGCATAATCTTAGAGGTATAATTGACTAGTTATATTTTCTTTTATTGAATGTTCTTTGGATTATTTTGAAAATATTTTGTTACGGGTTGAAGACCAATGGAAATTGGGAAAAGAGGAGAAATTGCATGTTTTGAAGGATTGTAGATGGATTCACTATGAGCATGATGGAGGGAGAGATGGTGAGAAGCACTCATTGCAATGTGTTTTGGTTGATCCAAATAATGCCAAAATAACCCAAGAACAATAATACAACCAAGAGTTTTTCATTGACAAAGAGGAGACAACACTGTCTCATGCAATCAGGGAGAAAAAGAGGTTGAATTATGAAGACAATTATGAAGTAGGGTACATAGAATTATCTCAACATGAAGCATGCCTAGACATAGATGAGAAGGCTAATGCACAACAAGCCATGCTTTTGTGGAACAATGACTAGAGTGTCATATAGGAAGTTGTATGAAATAGTGAAAGGATTCAAGTATAAACTTATTTGTTTGACAAAAGAAAGACCCATACTTTTGCAATATAGAGTCAGGAGAGAGAAAACATTTTCCATAACATGTTTATTATATGTGCAAGTGTGACTAGATTTTGAAATTATCGGAATAGTAGCAGGAAACCTTCATAAGTCCAACAAAGAATTTGGCATGGAAACCATGTATTGTGAAGATAAATGAAGAAAAGTGGGAGACGACTCTTGCAATTCCTGTATGGAAGATTGTTGAGGAAGCAATGGACTACAAAACATGTGAATTTGAAGTATGAAAAAAAAATTGTTATTAGAAATCAAAATTGAGCAAGGCATTTGAAAGAAAAAGAAGTCAGCCCCTACACTCCAAGATTGGGGAATTCATTTAACCACTAACTCAAAAGAAGAAGATTGTGGGAAGAATGTACTGAAGGGAGATGAGATACTTAAAGATTTTTGTGGAAAGTAGTGTTCAAAGCATAATT
Organism: Pinus taeda; assembly: GCA_000404065.3. Lineage (NCBI taxonomy): Eukaryota > Viridiplantae > Streptophyta > Pinopsida > Pinales > Pinaceae > Pinus > Pinus taeda. The sequence continues at coordinate 315,654 of APFE030388273.1, read as the reverse complement.
GAATATTCACAAGAGAGACAACTAATGTTGTAAAAGAGAATAAAACAAGAAGGATCAAGGCACAAGTTTGCCTCATGGCAATTTATTTCATTTGCAAGCAAGAAATATGGGGCATAATTTTATTTTTGAAAGGAGACAACAATTTGCCATGATGTATTTTGTTGAAGGCAACAAGAAGGATGAATTTTGTTGTTATAGGTCCATTCAATATATTGGAAGTTTATCCTGTGGTGAAGAATGTAATGAGATGGAAAATGTAATCCTACAATCTTGGGACATGTTTATGAGTATGACTAGTATGAACCGTTTGAACCAACAAGGAATAAATAGTATGAATAAATGGACGTGAAGGTTGAGGAACTAATAACATTGATAAAGGGAGTACATGAGAAATAGTACAATGGTGGAGAAAGAATGACAAGTTTTAGCACTTGGGTTTGTAGAATTAGCATGGTAGAGGTGACACAACTACAAAATAGAATCTCAGATCGAGGAAGGAAGGAGATGGCCAATACCATGTTGATTGTGCATGGTTGTCTCAGTCAAATAAGAGACACATTGTAGAATCAAGTATGGGATGCTCGCAAACTGAAGTGGGGACTAAAGTAACAACATGACCAAACATGTGAGAAACAAAAACACTTTATTTGGGACCATGGAGGATTTAGGGTATTGACTAGGAGGTCAAATTTTTCCACTGAAGGAGTTTGATGCATGAGCATCACTATATGTAAATTATTTTGTTTAACGTTTGAATGGAGCCATGTAGTTTATAGGATAACACTTTTAATTTTTTTTTTTAGATTGAAGTAGGAATATGGGTTGTTAGGATAGCTATGTTACTCATTGTAATAATGCCAGTTAGTAGGTTGAGTTGCTAGGTGGTTTTAGTGGCTGTCCAAGTGGGCCTTTTCTAAAATAACAACTGGAAAACTGAGAATGTGGTAGTTTTGGTATGCTTCACAAATGTCAAATTTCTCTCTATATGTAGATATTTCTTCGTGAGTATTGTTAGAGTATATAATGTTTTGTGTAGGAATTCTTTCGAGAAAGGATTCAGACAAGTTCTTCATAAGTCTTGTAAATGTTTTTCATTAAGGAATGAATATGGTATTTTTTGTTCTGTGTATATTTCCTCTGTGAAATTATGAATTCTTATAGTTTAGTTATTTAGATGAGAGAATACTAACCTTGTTTAGAGAATATGATTGAGGCAAGCAAATGGAGGAATTAAGCCTCATTGAGTCACGTTAAATCTCGGTGTATAATCTCCATTTAACCAAAGAATTCAGGTCAACCCAAGGTCCAGTTACCAACTGTAAAGAGACCTGATGTAGGGTTACCCCCTCTTACACCCATAGTAAGCATAAACATTCATAAATATGTCTCTCCGAGGTATATGACTGACAAAGGAGTCAAATCTACAACCTCTAATGGTTAAGGCCCTCTTTTAGCAACAATTCCTTTTATTGGAACTCAATCACCCAGCCAAAACCTCCTATCGGGACTTTAAACCCTTTCTTAACCTTTATAAAACCTTCATTGACTCATAACCCACACATTATACCTTCACTTTATAAACCTTGGTTATACTGGCTTAACACTTGAAACCCTTTATTAGTTCTTTATTTCTATTGTTCATAGAAATATACCCAAACACGTATAAACTTACCTTTTTCTGCCTTTTTAAAGCTTCTGCATAGTTCTCGAGGCGTTCTCTTTATCACTAATCAAAATCGGGGCTACTTGTAGTCAGATTAACACACATCTTCCCACATTCCTAATATGCGATAGCCTTCCAGAACTCAAATATTTATATAGTTGTGCCTCAATACTTTATCAGGTCCACCTTATCACATTTCTTCCAAATTCCACTTTACAAAGGAAATACATTAAATGCTGCTCCCAAAGCTTTAGACTGGAACTCAAATAGTATTGAGTACGCCTCTATAAGCTATCGGGTCCTTGACTTCAACCACAGTCGAAGCACTCCTCCTTCCTTCCACGGATCTTCGTTTAAATCAATCACCACCTTCTATTTCCTTACCCGATCCAATGATTTACATTGCTTTTAGATTGATACCATGCACGAGATTTGACCACTTGATAGGTAGTTTTCCCTTCGTCCCCTATGCTACATGTCCTCGTCTGAATGGGATCGGAGCTCGAACCTCAATACCACTTAACATTTTTGCACCGCCCAAAATACCACCTAAGGCTTGTGAAACCACCCTTTTGCTTAGTTAACTCCTGTGTTCCTTCACATGTGATGGCCGTCAATCTACTCCATTGGTGGGTTCTGATAGATCCTTTAATTTCCTCCGTTGTTTAATCTGGATTGTTGATCACTGAGATCCAATAGTTACTTTGTGCTAGCGCCCCACTTCTCCACTCATTTCTTTTACTTACACTTTACGCTAATTTCATTGTTTCCTCTGTAAATTATGGTTTTTCTTCAAGCTTCTTCAAAGGGTTCTAGAAGTCAACTTCCTCTGAGCTTTAATCCACTAATACTCAATCACTGCTTCTCCAGAGCATATTCTAATCCTTAACTGGATTCAATGACCCATTTATGATTCCTTTGAATCATTTGCTTCTCTGCGCGACCTTCAGAACTCTGTCTGCAACCCTATTACAGAACCTATGAATTCATGACTAATTCATCCATGAAATACTTGTTTCACGCATACCAACTAGTCTTAAATAAACCTCTTATTATATATATATATATATATATTATATATATATTAATAAATGATTACATACGAGACTTCTCTATCTCGCACAGGCCCATTCTTCAATATCATGGCCTCTTCCTTTGACTCTGCCCGTAGGCTTACCTATATGCCAGTGTGTTTTTTTGAACTCATCTTGGCTCGACTCCTAAATCTATTCAATTGACTCCTAAATCCTCTGTCCACTTCTACTTCAATTAATTCCTAAAAGCTCTCCTTAGTTCCTCGAATCATGGACTGCTTAAAGTGTCCTAATTGACTTTAGACTCTTTTGTCATTATTTCCCACTCATGTCCCTCTTATTCAAGAGTATTTACAGGATATCTCACAGACCTAATTTATTCCTATTCTATGCACTCAAAAGCCTAATATTACATTTATTCATCACTTAGGAATCCAACTTCCTAAAAATACATAACCCCCTTATGTCTACTTAATTACAATTATTTTCCTTGGGTTGAATGCTCTTGCTTCAAACTCCCAAAGTATAAAGTATTCATGATCTCCTAATCATGTCTCTTCTAATATTTGTCTTCCTGGATCGAATACTTTGTTTTGTAATTGCCCAATTTCTTTGTTCCTTTGCCGATGTTGCACTTCTGCAGTCTTTTGCTCTATCTACTTATTCTCATCAGTCAGGTTCAAATTCTGATTGATCTTTCTGCCTGCTACTACCATTTTCTTCCATTTGAACTGCTTCATCATCAACTGCCACATTTCTTCAATCTCTATTTCCAGTGCAACTCTGGACTTATCCATATTATTCTTCTTACTTATGTCTCCTTCTCCTTGCTTCAGGTTGTTGCTGTCGTCCACTAATTCTTTAAACTGTTGTTGGTTACTTTCTCTTTGTAGCTGTTGGTTGACTTTTTCTTCTTCTTTTGTTCTACTTTCTCCAACTTTTGCTTTGATTGCTATGCTAACTTTTGTTGTGACTCCTATGCTGACTATATTGATTGCCTCCCTATCATCCTTACCCTCCTTGATGACTGAATGATGACTGTCCAACTCTCTATCTAACAATTTAACTTCTCTATTCCATGGATTAAATTCTTCCATATAATCTTTTCTTTCATGCTCATCTATGCCAAATCTCCTCCAACATTTGCAACAACACCTACACTCACAAAACACTTGTTAAAATAAAAAACATAAGGCTTTTGTGCCTTATCTTCCTTTGGCAACAATTTAGTTTGCTGCTCTGTTTATTTTCCCTTTGTCAACACATGAGTATGCTGATTTGAATTCTCAAAAGAACTCATGAGACTGTCAACTAGTCTCTCTTCCACATCATCTGTCCTAGTGATGTCTTCCTGCCCTTATCCACCGTAATGAACTCCTTCTTTTCCAATCACAATGTCATACTCTGAATTTTCCAACAAATATTCCAACAATGCAATTTCTTTGTGACACTTCGCAAGTGTTTCATCATCACTTCTAATCCTAAGTTCTTTCTACTATAATAAGTCACTTCTTCTCTCATTTAAGAGGCATTCTTCATCCTCCTTTTCCTCATAGTATTCATCTTCTAAAAGATACCTTTCTATACTTCTCACAACTTTAGAAGATTTCTCATACTCGGCAAAACACTCTTTTGTTAGTGTTTCTTCTCCCAAGGTTAAATCCTTGTAGGTTCCTTCCTTCTTAACATCCTTCAGTAGATGTCCTTCTTCCTCAATAGCTTCCATGGCTATTTCCACTATTCCTATCATCATAGTGAACTGATGATCCTTTACTATGTTTTCAGCTAACATAGTCTCTTCTTCAAGTCTTCCTTTAATCTCTTGTTGTTTATATTCTCTAAGAGTTATCCTTGTCTCACCATCTGCATTATCATTCTCCTTTATGACAGCTTCTATAGACTCATCCATAGACTTTTCGTTCTGTATGTAGTCAAATTATTCTTCTTCTGAGAAGTTTTCTTTGTCACCTTTTATTTCTAGATCTCCATCTCCTCTGAAGATGTCTTCAAAAGGTTGTTTTTCTCCTGCAATATCTGTCATCATACACAAACTATCAGTTTTAAAAATATAAGACTCTGTGGTCTCACTTTATGGTTCAGCAATCATATCTCCTTGCTGTTCTAAATCCTTCATATGATTCAAAAATTCTTCGATGGTCTCCTCTTCAATCTCTTCAAGCCCTTCACTTGGTTTCTTGATATCTTCCCCCAACCGTATATGAGACCTATCTATTTCATCGTCTTTCATAAAATAATTTAGATTCTGCTTATCTTCTTCCTCCTTTATGATAATATCAGTAAATTGTCATTCTTTACATGTTTCACCTACAAACATACACAAATTGTTAGATTTAAAACCATGTGACCCTTTGGCCTCACTTGAAGTTTCAGTCTTCAAGTATTCATCTTCACTTTCTCCCAGAATTTCTCCCTATTTTGGTTCACAAATGTACTCTTCCATTTCCAACTCAACTTCCTCCAGCTTTCCCCTCAACCACTTTACTTGCTTTTGTTGTAGCCTTCTCTGCATCTCATGCCATTTTACCGGCTTCCTCCTCAAGACCCAACCTTGTCTCTGGTCTTCTTCAAGTATCCTCCTAAATGCATCGAGTTGTTCTTTTAACTCTCCAATCTCCTGGTCAATTTCCTCTTGACACATCCTCTTGCCATTTTGCTTAGCATCCTCTTTCTTCATCTTTCTTTTGTTGTGGCTTCTCTCTGAACCTCTATGATGACTATCAGTAGTCATCTTCTTCTCTTCTTTCTTTGTGAGCTCCTCACTCATCTGCAATAAGCCTTAGCAACAGCTAGTCCTCCTCGCTGCAATCTTACCTCACTAAGTTCTCGTCACTTAGTCTTTTGGTAAACACAGGTCCTCAGTCTGGAACCTCCTCTTCAGAAACACCTTTGGTCCTTCTAGGCTTCTGTAATCTCTCACTCTCTCTTGAGAACACTTCAGCTGTCCTCTCTGTCTAATCCCTTGTTGGATTCGTCAGGTTCACTGCCATTTCTCTATCAGAGTATTCTCCTTACTCTATTTTCAAGAACACATCTGGTTCTCCTCTCATAGTTTCTCTTGCTGTCACCTATGCATTAGTATAAAAACCACACACTCTCAATTTAAAATAGAACATAATACCTCACCTTCAAGATCTCAGCATGATTTTCTTTCACCATTCCACCTCTACCTTGGATGGATTGTCCTTTGTTTCTTGCATCTGCAAGTTCTCCAACGCATCACCTCTGTGTGCCTTCCTTCTGTCAAATTAGAATCTTATCCTTCCTTGTCTACATAAACACCTTAACACATAACTCTGCTTTTAATTATTTCACATAGAATTTCTTTGTTTTGTTTTAACCAAATGTTTCAACTTCAATTCTGCTCTAATTACAAATCTGCTCTGATACCATTATTGCTGCAAGGTTACCCCCGCTTACACCCACAATAAGCATAAACATGCATAAATATGTATGTCCCAGGTATTTGACTCACAAAGGAGTCAAATCTACAACCTCTAATGGTTAAGGCCCTCTTTTAGCAACAATGCCTTTTATCGGAACTCAATCACCCCACCAAAACCTCCTATCAGGACTTTAAACCCTTTCCTAACCATTATAAAACCTTCATTGACTCATAACCTACACATTAAACCTTCACTTTATAAACCTTGGTTATACCGGCTTAACACTTGAAACCCTTTATTGGCGCTTTATTTCCATTGTTCATAGAAATATACCCGAACACATATAAACTTACCCTTTTCCACCTTTTTAAAGCTTCTACACAATTCTTGAGGCGTTCTCTTTATCACTAATCACAATCAAGGCTTCTGACAGTTACATTAACACACATCTACCCACATTCCCAATATGTGATAGCCTTCTGGAACTCAAATATTTATATAGTTGCACCACAATACTTTATCAGGTCTTCCTTATTGCACTTCCTCTGAATTCTGCTTTACAAAAGAAATACATGAAACACTACTCCCAAAGCTTAAGATACGAACTCAAATAGTATTGAGTCTACCTTTATAAGCTATCGGGTCTGTGACTTCAACCACTACCGAAGCACTCCTCCTTCCTTCCACCGATATTCAATTAAATCAATCACCGTGATCTATTTCCTTACCCGATCCAACAGTTTACATTGTTTTCAAATTGATAACATGCACGGGATTTAATCACTCAATAGGTAGTTTTCCCTTCCTCCCCTGTGCTACGTGTCCTCTTCTGAATGGGATCAGAGCTCGAACCTTAATACCACTTACCATTTCTTTGCTGCCTAAAATACCACCTAAGGCTTGTGAAACCACCCTTTCACTTACTGAACTCCTACGCTCTTTCACATGCGATGGTCGTTGATCTACTCCATCGGTTGGTTCTGATAGGTCCTTTAAGTTCCTTCACTATTTAATCTGGACCATTAATCACTGATATCCAATGATTACTCTGTACCAGCACCTCACTTATCCACTCATTTCTCTTACTTATACTTTACACTAATTTCATTGTTTCCTCTGTAATTTTGGGGTTTTCTTCAAGCTTCTTCAAAGTGTTCCACAACTCAACTTCCCTTGAGCGTTACTCTACTAATACTAAATCGTTGCTTCTCCAGAGGATATTCTAATCCTTAACTGGATTCAATGACCCATTTATGATTCCTCTAAATAATTTTCTTCTCTGTGCGACCTTTAAAACTCTTCCTGCAACCTTGTTATAGAACCTATGAATTCATGACTAATTCATCCATGAAATACTTGTTTCACGCATACTGACACAGTCAGGAATAAACCTCTCTCTCTCTCTCTCTCTCTCTCTCTCTCTCTCTCTCTCTCTCTATATATATATAATATATATCTATTTATATATAGTATATTATATATATATATATTATATATATATATATTAATATATATCTGTGTGTGTGTGTTAATAAATGATTACATTCAAGACTTCTTTGTCTCACACAGGCCCATTATTCAATATCGTGTCCTTTTCCTCTGACTCTGCCCGTAGGCTTATGTATATGCCAGTGAGTTCTGTTGAACTCATGCTGGTTTGACTCCTAAATCTATTGAACTGACTCCCAAATCCTCTGTTCACTTCTACCTCAATTAATTCCTAAAAGCTCTCCTTAGTTCCTCGAATCATGGAATGCTTAAAGAGTCCATATTGACTTTAGACTCTTCTTTCATTATTGCCCACTCATGTCCCTCTTATTCAAGAGTATTTACAAGATATCTCACACATCTAATTTATTGCTATTCTATGCACTCAAAAGCCTAATATTACATTTATTCATCACTTAGGAATCCAACTTCCTAAAAATACATGACCCCCTTATGTCTACTTAATTACAATGATTTTCCTTGGGCTGAATTCTCCTGCATCAAGACCCTCCATTTGAAACAAGGCTCCTTGAAGTTGAGGGCATCGAAAGTACAGTATTAATAAAATGGGGTGAGTTATAAATCATGCCAAGGTTTTCTGTAGAGTTATGGTGATAACGGGAAAGGTTCGAGAAATCATATGGGTTAGGGATTTGTGACTTTGTTGTGATTACTGTTAAATTCGAGTTGGGTTCCATGGTAATTTTGTAAACGTATGTAAGTGATAGTTAAGTGATCTCTAACTCGGACTAGCAATAGTTTTCGTAGTGAGGCTAACACTTAATCGGCATACTCCAAAGAAATTATTACACCCCCACCTTTGATAAATTGCTCGAGATTAAGACTAGTTAGTTTTGAGGAAGTAAGGAAGTCAGTGTAGTTGGTGACAATTGAATGAACTTGGATAAATTTTCCATATAAAACAAATGAAGGTCCGACCTTTCGAATTCTTTAAGTGTGCCCTCTAGAATCATACAAATTTGGATTTAAGGCTTTAATTGAAGGACAAGTTGGATTTGGGATTTTAATGAATGAAAGGTTGGCATGAAAACAATTATGCTTTTGAAAGGAGAACAAGGGGGCAAGGCTCATGGTTAAACAAAAAATACAACCACAAGTTCACACTACATAAGTCATCTGACCAAGAAAAGTGATGAGAATTGAGTTAAAATAATAAGGGTGTTCAACTCAACAAGATTGCAAGGAGAAACAAGTTAAAATAAAACAGGGGTTGAACTCAACAAGATTGTGATAGCGAGAACATAATTGGAGGGGTTTTATTTTATTAGAATGTGGCTACATAGTGTGGAGGTTTGTAAATGTTAAAAGACTCTTTAATATAATTTTAAATTTACACTGGAGTTGCCTTCGATACAATAATAAGAATTCCACAGCTTAGAGAAGAAGGCTGGGATACCTAGTAATTTTTTTGTTTTACAATTTTGAGAAGGAGATGAGAATTTTTGTAATATAGAAGGTTATCAAAGGAATCTATTATTATTAGTAAGAAATAAAGGAACCAAGATTTATGTGTGAGGAGGTTCGAAGTTCACATCTCTTTGTTGGAAAGGCAGAGGGGACAAAACACAAATTACACACAAAACACACGAGTTACTACTCTTCTATTGATCACACCCAAAATGATCCTTACAATGAACTCGATGAAGGGTATTTAACCTCTTCCAACTAGATACATGCCTAAAATATCTGGACATGCAACCACACACTAAAAGTTGTCTATCACTTAACTCGAATTGACTCAACACTCCAACACTCAACATTCAACACTTAGTTAATTGACTCTCTAATTTTAGCCAACTCCTCGTCCAAAAATAATTACAATTTCTCACAGTCCCCCTTAATTATGACCATATGACTCAACATAATTCAACATGACACAACTATGCCTGCTAGGATTATAATAGAAACTGACTCAACTATCACTCAAACATGCATGTTGGTCTATGTATTAGCTATGCTTACACTGACTCAAGACTTTCACAATTTTGCATTTTATTTATCTCTTCTTCCACATTTTAAATCCTTGAAATTACTTCATTCTTTGTTGCGCTTTCTTGTTGTAGGCTCCATGTTCTTTTACTTTTTGTTGTTGCAATTTTTCTTTGATTTTTCTTGAATTTGTGCTGAAACACAATTTCATCAAGTCTACTACATCTTCCTCTTCACATATTTTTTCAACCATGGACTGCTGCCAAAACATGACATCTTCAAGTTGTTTCTTTGCTTCTTTCACTTCATATTCCTGAGTTTCTCTCTGCCATATTTCTTGATAGAATAATATTATCTCTTCTTGACTCCATTGCTGAAATACCATTTCAATCCATTGATCTTTGTCTTCAGAAAAATCCATGTCATTCTTTTCAGTTTCATAATCAGGTACTATTTATTTTTTCCTATGATCTACACACTCAAGGTCATTATTCACCATTTCATTCAATTCTTTTATTCCAGTTGTTGTTTTAACACTCAAATTTGTTTTATTGGTTTTTGAATCCATTCTTCAATTAACTTCAAATTTGGATGAAACCTATTAATAACCTTGTTTTCAACCTTTTTGAGCATGCTTTTCTGAACACCTGCATATTTAAAATCAGTGTTAAAAACACATTTATTATGACTCTCTTCTGTGAGAGTTTCCCTCTATACATTTGCCTTCTTTTCAACTACATGGATTTTTTCTTCCACTATTATGTTATTAGTGGATATTCTCATCGAAAACTCTTCAATCACTTTATCTTTTTCTTGATCATCAACTGCTGCTAGACGACATGCTACTTCATGAGTAGTTCCAACTCCTTCATATCTTATTGTGAGAGTGGTAGCTTCAACCTTCAATGTTTCATCAAACATTGCACTTACCATATTGCCACAATCAATCTCTACCTCAAAAAGAAACCACACATATAATCAACATAATGTTCATCCACACTATGGTGGGATATCCAAGCATGCATGTGCTCATTGTCAATTTCATTGACAATTTCAACTTCACCAAATTTATCAGCTGTGGTTGGATTCACCAATTCACATATACCTTTGCACTGATCATCGCCATGTGTCTCATCACAGTGGGATTCACCATCATCTACATCGTCCACATTACAGTAGATTCCTTAAAAAATTATTTTCTCTTGCTTTGTTTCATGCATAGAGGCTTCAACTTCTCTTTCAGATGCAATCTTTGTTGCGTCTTCTTCATCCATATGCATGCTTGTATAAAGCGTTTCATTTTTATGGTCTTGAAAAACATCATCCACTTTTGAGTGTGACTCTCCAAGATCTGTTGTTCTATCAGAGTCTTTGCCAGGCCAGATAGTAACTCCAATAGGTAGTAAAACTGATTCATCTCATTTCATTAGGTAGGCTGTTGTTATATACAAAAGGGTGTGACTGCTCAGTTCATCTTCTGATGACTGTTCACATTCATAATTTAACTATTTACATAAATTCACCAAACTGTGAGGAGTAGGTGTCAACATTCCCCCCCCCAATCTGAAGGGATGTTGGTGAGTCCAAGCATCATTCTGAATCTTTCAATTTTTTCTCTTCCAAGTGCTTTGGTGAAGATGTCTACAATTTCCTCATTTGTGGAACAATGACGGAGATGGATTGTTTTGGCCTCAACATGATGTCGGATCAGATGATATTTAGTATTGATGTGCTTTGTTTGATCATGGAACTTTGGGTTCTTGGCCAACTTTATTGCATAGGTGTTGTCAATCATGAGTGGAGTTGATTGTACTTGTTTTACCTGCAAATCTTCAAGAATTTTCCTGAGCCACACAATTTCTTTCGTTGCTTCAGCTGCTGCCATGTATTCTGATTCTGTTGTGGAATCTGCCGGAACTGATTGCTTGCGTGATCTCCAAGAGACAGCTCCTGATCCAAGACTCATAGCATATCCTGAAGTAGATACTCCAGTTTCTTTGTCTCCATCGAAGTCTGAATCAGAGTATCCAATCAAGCTGAAGTCGTCTACCTGTGTATATTTGATTCCAAGGTCTTGAGTTCCCTTCAAGTACCTTAGAACTCTTTTTGCAGCAGACCAATGTCCCTCACAAGGCTTTTGCATAAACCTGGAGAGGATTCCAACAACAAATGAAATGTCTGGTCTGGTAGTAGTGAGGTAGATGAGATTTCCTACAAGCTGTCTATACTTTGTTGCATCCTCAAATTCCTTTCCTTCAATAGATGTGAGCTTTAAGTTTTGTTCCATTGGAGTAGAAAGAGGATTGCATTCTGTCATGCCAAATCTGTTTAACAAATCTCCATTTTATTTCTTTTGAGAAAGAAATATGGATTTTGGATGTTGGGTTACTTCAATGCCAAGATAGTAATGAACATAGCCCAAATTAGTCATTTCAAAGCTTTTTCCTAATTCTTTCTTTATGGATGCAATATAGATTTCATTGTTCCCTGTCATTAAAAGATCATCTACATATACCACAAGATATAAAACTGTTTTTCCAACTTTCTTGACAAATAAAGTTGCATCATCAAGATCAAAATGATTGAAGTTGAGTTTCAGAAGATGCTCAGTTAGTTTTCATACCAGGCTCGCAGTGCTTGTTTGAGGCCATACAAGGACTTCACAAGTTTGCATACTTTATGTTCATGTCCTTTCACAACAAATCCTTCAGGCTGGGACATAAAAACATTCTTTTTTAGATCTCCATTCAAGAAGGCAGTTTTTACATCCATTTGATGGACTTTCCAACCATTCTGAGCTGCTAGTGCAAAGAGTGTCCGGATGGTGGCCCATTTTGCTGTGGGGGCAAAGGTTTCCTCATAATCAACCCCTTCCTTCTGTGCAAAACCTTTTGCCACAAGCCTAGCTTTGTGCTTGTCAAGTGAGCCATCAACTTTGTACGTGTTCTTGTAGACCCACTTTGCAGCCAATTGGTTTGGTTCCAAATGGAGGATCAACCAACTTCCAAGTGTCGTTCTTTATGAGGGCATCATACTCCTTTTGCATCGCTTCTTTCCATTCATCATGAGAAGTAGCTTATTTAAAGGAAGTTGGTTCATAATCTGTAGACAAGTTCAATTCACAATCATAAGAAACATCCATATCAACAGGTGAATTAGAGTCATCTACATCACCTCCATTTTGTCGGTTTGAATTTCTGGTTCCTGTTTTTCCAATTTCATAAGGATGAACACTTTCAAGTGTCTTTGTCAGCCACTTTGGGGGACCTTTCTGAGATGGTCCAGGCTGCTCTGTTGATTGAGTTGGGAGTGAATCAAGATTGAGTCTCCCAATTCTATCAATTACATCACTTAAAGCATCATCCGTTGTTGGAGTTTCAGATGGGGGAGAATCTTCTTCAGAAGAAGATTCCACATGTTGATCTAGTATAGGAATCCCCCCTTTAAGATGTGGAATCCGATTTTCAAATTCTTGAAATGATTTCATTTTTGCGAATCTATCCAAGCGATCAAGTTGCCACTCAACAACATTGTCAAATTTGGATGATTCAAGAAAAATTACATCTTTAGATATAACAAACTTTTTATTTTCTTCATCATAGAGGCGGTATGATTTGGAGGTATTTGAATACCCCAAGAAAATACACTTACGACTTCTAGAACCAAGTTTGTTTCTATGTACCTTTGGTATCAAAGCATAATAGGTGGAACCAAAAATCCTGAGATGTTTGACCGAAGGAACATGTCCATACCACAATTCATAAGGAGTTTTGTTTCTTATAGCACTAGATGGACATCGATTCTTTATATATGCAGCACATAGAACAGCATCAGCCCAAAACATTATCTTTACATTTTTGAAGAAAAGCATGGATCGTACCATATTCAAAATTGTTCTGTTCATTCTTTCAGCTACACCATTCTGTTGGGGATTATAAGGCACAGTTGTTTGATGTTTAATCCCATGTTGGCGAAGATATTGTTCAAATTCATTTGATGTATATTCTTTTCCATTATCAGTGCGAATGGACCCAATATGAGATTGTGCATCATTTTCAATCCATTTATGAAAATTCTTGAATGTTAGGAAAGCATCAGATTTGTTCTTCAATAAATAAACCCAACACATTCTGGTGTAGTCATCAATAAATGTCATGATATATTTATTTCCATTTGTAGAAGGAACGGGCATTGGACCACATAAATCTGAATGAATAAGTTCAAGCTTCCTATGTGCTCTTGAATGTGAGTCATGAAATGACTGTTTGCTATGCTTTCCTAGAATGCAAGCATCACATTGTTTAAGTTTTCTAGGAATTGTAGGCAAACCAGCAACACCATTTTTCTTCAATAAACGGAGACTGTCATAGTTTAAATGTCCAAATCTAGCATGCCATAATAAACTTGATGGAAGTGTACCTTCTTCATGATGAGAAATATATGAAAAATGTTGTGCATGAGCAGATGTTCCTTGCAGTTTGAGAAATCTTTCTTCTTCTATTCCCCTCATGACAAGTGAGTGATCAGATTATTTTCTCACCTCAAGCTTGCCATCAAACATATGAATGGAGTGACCTTGCTGGCGGATGTGGACCAAGGACAACAAGTTTCTCTTGAGCTGTGGGAGATATAAAACATGATCAAGAAGAAAGTCTGGGAGACCAGGCAGTTTAACCCTGATTGTGCCAAGCCCTGATGGCTTGATTTTTGACTAATCTGCAAAGTAAACTACTCCATCAACATTGTCAGTGAAATCTTCAAAAAAGTCTTTTCTATGAGTCATGTAACAGGTTGCTCCTAAATCAAGCAGCCAATCATTTTTCCAGGAAGCAAGTGAAGTGTTAAACAAATCTTCATTTACTCCAATGTTACATTGTGCCTCAATATAGTGAGCGATTCAGGTGCTTTACCTTTGTCTGTATCATCAATTTTACCTTTCTGTTGGTTTCTTCTCTGCTCAATTTTTTCCCATGGTAGCTTGCATGTAGAGGCATCATGTGATCCATTTCTTTTGCAGCGAAGACAATGTAAATCTGCCTTTTCTCCTTGAGAATGTCTGCCCCCCCGCCTCTGAAGTATCTTCCTCTTCTTCTTCATCCACCTCTTCCTCTTGTAGAATATTGAGCAGGATATTTTTCTTTAGTAGACAGGCATACAGTCTCTTCTGAAGATTCAGGGACTGTCTTCTTTCCAAATGCTTTTTCTCTTTCAGCAAACTTTTTCACAAGAGAGTCAAAGGTTATATCCTTGAGATTTCCATTTTCTTGCAAAGACTCAAGATAATTGGAGTATGTAGGATACAGTGCCTT